>JBAJNP010005304.1:6298-29579 GCA_036877545.1 Yasuhikotakia modesta
GGAGTAAAGAAAGATATAGACTATATAAAGATGACTGAGTTACTTGTGGAGTTCTCCCTTGTTCAATAGCAGCTGTAACTACAGGAGAGAGAAACCTTAATTGTTCTCTTTTGTAATTAAGAAGCTGTTGTTTGTGTAGCCAGGCTTTATGAAGCACTTTTACTCACACAAAAGTTTCTCTAGAGAAGTACATGTGTGGAAGTGAGATACAAATATTCAAATGCGAAGTTCTGGAAAGTTCATCCAAAAAGTCTAGATTCAAAGTTGTAGTTGAATAAGTGTTGAAATCCTAGAGCAGTAGCCATCAGTTGAGGGATCATAGAAGTTGTTTTAGGAACTTTGTAAATGTGTCCGCTCTACACTGAAACTGTAAAATAATGATGCTAACAGACCAACCTGAAGCCATTTACCATTCTTCAAGGTGTAAACAAAATCTTTAAGCTTTTCCCAGATGATGCCTGCTGCCAGCATTGTTCAGGTTTGAGTTTTTTCGGGCCTTCGTGTGCCGTGACTCATGTGCTAAAATGAAAAGGAAATTGATCAAATTTCATCATTCTTCCCACATTCATTTTCAGCTTCTACAACTCTTCGGTAGTGATGTATCCTAGCAACCGTTGGGTTTAGAAGCCGATTGTGAGTCTTTACAAATAATACGGTTGGATTGTTGGTACAACCTCACCGTTAGATCTTATCTGCCAGTTCTCGTAAAAATAAGACCATTGCTTTGAAAACATTTTTTGCTTTTGAATGTGTTTTGTTGGGATGAGCAATTTGATGTTTAAAATTGTTGGAGTGTCACATATAAAGGCATTTTTTTGCCTACAGTCCAATAGAACATTTTTAAAGTTGCCATGGTGACACAGGATTTTTGTTGTCTGGATTTTGCATGGATTTACAGTTGACAGCATATCAGTGGCACTTATTTAATTGATAATGTTTCTCCATTTCTTAGCAACAGTAGTTACAGATCCACAAGCTGGCAATTGGCATTGGCTAGCTGTTTGGCCTTTATTGTGTACTGTATAAAGTGGAATAAATGGCAGCTGCTTGGTAAGACTTGAATGGTTAGCTATTTATAGCCCACCGAGGAAACTGTGATGGTGGAATCGACATGAAGGGATGCGGCGGTAGCTGCTTGTGACAGCAGCCTTTTGCGTGGGACGATGTGATTTCTTCTAATGTTTGTAAACCTGCACTCAAACCGGTTTTAATAAAGGAATACAGTACAGAACACACAGACATACAGAACAAAACTGTTTTTAACCCTGTTATTAAAAGAACAGTTTTCCAGAGTGCTGTGGAAGCTGTCAAATACTCAAAATAAGTTTTCCGTCCCTCCGTTTATTGTTCATGGGACCAGTCTCAGCTCAAAGCTGCATCCCTTGTTAAAGTTTCGCTTTATTGAGCAGTTTGCTGCTCAGATACCACATACAAAGCTCTTGGTTTGCCCATAAGCAGGGCATTGGCGTGTAGTCAAATGGACCAAGTCTTGTTTACCCCATGCGTTGTTATTGGCACACCTGCTGTGTCATAAAACATAAGCAAAATTGAGACAGCTTTGTCTTGGTAAGAGGTTCTATGAACTTCCTGTTGTTATGTTGTGACCAGGTAATAAGTGAATTTGTTACTTTTTTTAGTTTTTTTTTTTAGTTTATTTAGTAAATCCTACATTAACAAATTAATGGTATCCCAGATTTTTTTGGGTGGGTCACATCAGTTTGAACTAATTTAAACAGTCAATAGCCTGTAATACATCATAGAACAATGCTTTGCTAAATGCTGGTTGGCTGGAGGTGGTATTGGGGAGGGACATTTTCATTTCAGAAAGCATTTGATTGGACAAAAATGCTGCAGTGAAACCTTTTTCAGTATTTATAATTATTTTTGCCTCGTCCCAAAAGAAAGTGACTGTAAATGTTAAATGTGTATTTCTGCTAAAAAGTTTCAATTATTTGGATCACACTATGTAATGCCTCAGAGCTTATAGACATGGACTAAAAGCTCTTCATTTTGATTTTATGGAGTTTAGATTATCTGAGAGTCACTGTGTTATAATTGCTCTGGTGTTTGTCTCTTAATTTCTTGTGCTGATGTTGTATCTTCTAATAAGACAAATAGAGTTATATTCATAAACAAGTTCATAAACAAGTTTCATAAACAAGTTTCTCCAACAAACAACAAACTCAGTTTCTCCTAAGTGTCTGTTTTCTCTGTGCTTTTGTAATTATTCAGCTCTATTCCACATTTTAATTGGTCATTTTAAAAGATGTTAAAAGTTGTCTCTTTCCATCACATATTTATCCTTAATTCATAGTTAAACAGGAGGAGAAGGAGAAGTTAGCGTACAGCCTTGTTAACCTAGAGTTGTTTTATATATATTCTGGTAGGATTAGTGCCAAATGTGAAGCGGATGTCCATCTGTTTGTTACTAAAGTTCAGACCCCTGGAGAATAAGAAGATAAATTCTTATCTGAAATTCCTCATACCTTTGTCAGGATTTTCTTTCACAGTAAACATGTGAAATATTTTTGTGTGCTGTGTTAGGCAGCTGTCTGTTTACTGGTCTCTGTATGTGTGGATGAGTTATGGCATTTAAAGGTTTCAGTTGTTCAACTGAATGGGAATCTGGTGTGTAGTCTGACTAGTGTCTGTATTGTTTAGTCAAGCTTCTTCCACACACATGGTATATGTTAAGCTCTTTAACACATGACCCCTAAAATCAATTCACTAGAGGCGTATTATATTAAACGCCATTCAAAATATTGAATTGATGCTTATCGTCATTCCAGACTGACATCCCTTATCTTCAAAAAGCACCTGCTTTTAGATTAGTTAGGATGGAAATTGCATTCCTTGCAAATTTAAACCTGTATTTTTGGTTCAAACTGGTTTGAGTGGTTGATCAAACAGCTACCAGTTGATGTTGGGCTGGTTACCCAAGTTTCAAACTAGTTGAGCACCTTTACCTAATACAGCCTGGGTTTCTAGTTGAATTCAATGTAAATGTCTTCTTCCAAGAGGTGTTTTTGTCTATTCTGAGAAATAGCAGTGGACCTAAAGCCATCTGATGATTTGTGTTAGTTGTGCTACATGCCTGAGTGTAGTGAGGAAACTAGAATGTAAACATGAATATTTTCCATTCCAGTTATCAGAGACGCTTTCTTTAAACACGTTCAAACCTTCTCACCTCTATATGGTAATTCCTCTGTTTTGTAAAGGGTTTTTGGTTTTAACTACAGGGCTACTGTAGTTACTGTAGTGGTAATATTTGTCAGTCGTACATTTGTTGGCTTATTCCTCAACCACAATGTTTAGCTTTCAGAAGTTCAGTTTAGTCTAAGCATTCATCTTTTCACAGCAGTACAAATGTCCCCTTTAAATATGATGTTTAATCAGTTTACTTTGGACTCGGGCATTTACGTAGCAATATTGACCTTTAATAAGACTTTAATAAGTCTTTCCTCTCAGTTCCTATATCTAGCTCTTCTCAGATATTTCTCTCTCAGCTGAAATGACTGGAGCTGCCTGAGGAGAAAGAGACAGATGGCTGGCTGGGAGGAGGAGACAGTTTACAGCCACAGGGGGACCAAATATGTCATCAGTCTCTCTTCTATCTGTCCTTGTGTCCTTATCACTGACACTCAGTTTCAGACTAGTGTTTGAACACGGGTATTTGCATGTCTTGCCTGATGTAAAATGTGTGTTTAAAATAAGTTGGTGTTTTTTTTTATGTCAGGCACTTTTGGCCCTAAACTTTATTACTTTTATAACTATTATTTTTAACACTGTGTTTCTGTGGTGGAAATTATGATGGTCGTGGCACAGTTATGCATTTGCTAATGTGTTCATTTAGCATGTATTCCAATGCAGTGTTGATGGTAGGTGGTTGCTAGGGTGATCTAGATGTATGGTAGAGGCTTACATACAATTCTATGTCAAATAAGTCTTTTGACAGTCTGTTTTCAATGTAGAAGTCCCTCATTTATCACAATAATTATGTGTTAGAGGAGAATAGTGATCTTTGCTATTTTCTGGGAGGTGTCATAATACATTAGTGTTTGTTATGTTATGCTGTGGCATTTATAACTGCAACCCTGAGAATGTTACAAGTTACATCTTCAGTCATCTTAGTTTAATTTTGCCATCAGATTGGATTGAGCGAGTCTGTTTATTCTTCCTTAACCTGTTTATTTACCAGTTACAAAACTAGAGAAACTCTTCAGAACTTCTAGACTGTCGAAACGGTAGGTTTTGTTTAATTAAAGTTCAATGTGCCAGATTAATTGAGTGTAATTCTGTGGTGCTCTTTAATGGCTCTAAAGCAACCACAAATGTGGATCGATGGTAACTTATTTGTGATGGAAGTCTCACAGACAGGGACGTATCATCTCCATAAATCTGCCTAAACGCAGATACTTATAATGGTGTGCATGAGAGATTTATGCTGTCAGTAACAATGTGATAATGGGGAAAGCTTTGGGATACAAAGCAGCCAGTGAGCTATAGTTTAAGGTACGCTACAGTTTAAGGTAGGCCTATTAATGTAGGCCTAAAACAATGGCTGCCACTGTACGGTGTAACTGCCTGTAATATGGTCAAATAGATGTGTGGGGTTTCTTACCAATGCAAGAATGAGGAAGGGCAAATTCACTTCAAATTCAAATTCACACTTCATGAAGGGCAAATTCACTTCACTTCAAATTCAAATTCTCATGAAATGATGTATCCCACAATGCAATGGTATCAATTTGTCCTCCTATTTCAGTCAAATTGCACACGATATCAGCTGCTGTTTTGGCCTCAACCACATCTCAGCCTATTTGATTGGTGATTCTTGTTTATCGTTGTGTGATGCATGCATACAGCATCATTTTCTTGCATACCATTTTAAAATAATAGCACAGTGTTTTGTTGTTTGCTAGAATGCTAGTAGTCCATTATGGATATAGTCAGCTCCTCACCAGCTTCCCTAATGACAGAAAAGTGGCACTGATATAAACAGTCCATTAGCTAATGGAAAGGATGCATATCTATCCTTGTACTATTGTAACTAATCAATACCCGTGACTAACTAATGGTTAACACAGGCTGTTGTTTAGGAGGGGTATGGTACCTTATTAACTGTCCCCTGTTTGAGTTTCACCTCTGTTGTTGGGGTTTATCATGTTGTTTTGACAATTGCACTTAACAATTTAAATTGTTTTTCCAAAGTGACATTTTTTAAAGTTATTGTATTACTATGTTCTGGTATCTAAGACACACAGCAGTCCACAGGTTTGAATTATAAGCACAACAAACAAGACTTTGTACACTGTACAAATTCAATTTACATTCAGTTTAACACTTGTCATATACTTAATTTAAATAAACTGCCTGCATTATTATAAGTGTAGTATATCATGTAAACCATTAGAGTTGTGTATTTTTTTACTTCATGCAGTCTGTATCACATTTGAGTGTTTGTTTGTCTGACAGCTCTTTGAACATGTGTAGTGTATCACTTTAATAGGTTTGTCAGAGTCTATTTTGATCGCTGTAAAGGTTTTTGCTGGGAAGCTGGGAGGTTGGGGAGGTAAAAACATGCTTAGTTTTTTATATGTATAATTATCAGCTATCATGCAAACCGCTGCTTTCTCATGAGTGTCATATTTCTGCTCAGTTTGGTGTTGAAACTAGATTCCAGAATTTTGCTCTTTCTGTTTATGAAGTTTGTCAGTGAGTCAGTTTGTCCATGACAGTGAGTCATGGAATGCTGTAAATGTAGTAATTTTAATGGGATATTTAGCCTTGTCTTTGGTTGGGCCAGTGTTGCTATGTTTGGTTATAATTTCAAAGAAAGAGTTTATTTTAAGCAATAAACCACTTGTTTGTCGATTTGGAGAAATTATGAAAACTACGTTAATAATGATAAGACACTATTTTTAAATCAAAGAGGTATTTCGGTCAATGTTATGATGTAATTTTCTCATATAATTTGTTGACATTTTGATTTGATATTAATAATGTCAATATTTTAAAACAATTACTTTTAAATGCTATAAAACTATGATCCAAACCTAGTGATTAAATGTCCAAGTAAAGATAAATCTGAGATTAGTTTAGATTCTTCTGTCACGAAATGAAAATGACTTTTGTACTTGATCTTTAATTATGTAATTATTGGGATGTTTAATTGAAGGTCAAATTTGACTTTATTAATGATAACTAATCTCCCTCCCTCTCTCTCCCTCTCTCTCCCTCTCTCTCTCTCTTTCTCTCTCTCTCCCTCTCATCCTCAGGTAAATTTTGTGGCATGTCAGCTCTTTGCCTTGGTGACGGCCTTCTGGTTCAGACTGTACCTGCACCCCAGTAAGACGAGCCCTTTCATCCGACACGTAGTCGCCACACTGCTGGGTTTGTATCTGGCTCTCTTCTGCTTTGGCTGGTGAGTGTCTGTCTGCTTTCATCACATATAAATCACAGGTCCTCTATATTGATCCATGGCAGGGTCATTGATAGCTTGTCATTCAGCCATCCAGTTTATAATGAGCCTGTCTTTAGCTGGCTGTGGGCAGAGCCAGCATTCACAACTGTGCGCTGTAGGTAAATGCAAACTTTAATTTTTTGTCAAAAGTTTGTCACATTATAATCACAGAATCCCACTGTGGGATTACTAAAATGACACTCTGATAAAATCATCTGATCATATTAAGGAAGAATAACTTGTATACGTTATTATACACGATTTTTTTATTATTATTATACAAGATTTTGTGTTATAAATCTCAGGGCAAGGGCAGGTCAACATCCCCACGTCACACTGGAAGCTAATATGCAATAAACATGATGATTACAGCAGTAAAGTTGCCCAATATCTAGTCTCTAATATCTAGGCTAATGAATTGTTATGTACAATATGACCTCATATTATAGTGATAGTATTTGCCTTTTATTACAAAGCTGTTTTTAACCCAATGTGTCAAGCATCAAAAGATTTTCCAGTTACATCATTTCAAGTTGTTTTCTTGTACCACAGGTAAACTTGCTTGTTTTAATAGTTTCAAAACACATCATTGATTGTGTCCAAAACAACATAGTCACATCTAAATACCATTCTGTCCTTTATAAGTCTTCTTTTGGTTAGTGTTTAACTTATGATTTGCTTACTACCTTAATATTTATAATTATAGTGTTTAAATTGTATTGGGAAGGTTGTAAAGTTCACTTTCCTGGTCTTATGAGCACAATTCACAAGTTTCTAGGAACAACATTGTTTGTAATCTTTATTCAAAATGTTATAACTCTTTCATTTAGCATGACGACTAGATGAACTATATCTTTCTTTTCTCATTAGCATCTTCTTTGTTTCAGGTATGCCTTACATTTTCTGGTACAGAGCGGCCTTGCCTACGGCGTTATGATTTTCACAGGAGTGGAACACATGCACAGGTGAGTGCCGGCCTCAGAAAATACCCACAATCCTCTGCAGCATCAAATCAGCCATGCTTCCAATATCAGCAGCAGCCAGGCGTCAAATCAAAAGGCAAACGTACCATGACGCTGTGCTGTATCCCAATGTGCCCTACAGTGAGCAAATGGGATAGTCAATAAGTTATTGCCCTCCAGTTCACCGTATTGTTTTTAATTCAAAGCAATGTGGTGAATTATTTGTCCAGCTCTGTGATTGGTTCGTTGAAGATTAATCCATATCGGTCTCACTCATCCATTACATTCTTAGCAGTAAACAGGCCCGGAGGGGAACAAGTAAGCGTATGTTGTCATCGTTTGTTCTGTAAGTCTCATTCTGGGTGTTGGTTTGCACTGATCTGAGGTTGGATGGATGATGTTGGACCATGTGGTATTTTTTCTGCTCGGAGCGGCACTATAAATAAACAGTGCTGCTCAATACAGATTACTATTCTAACAGCACGTATCGAGTTCTTCATTATGTAAACAACACTGCATCAATTGAAACAAGAAAAATAGATGGTCAGTGCATCTTATGAATGAGAATGCTCATAGATATAAGATAATCCTTCTTCCAGTCAACTCAATGTTCGATGACTATTGCAGTTGAACCCAACTTGGAAATGTATGTCTCAACAGCACAAGGTTCCTACTTCCTACCTAACAAATGTTAATGATAAAATACAGGAAATTATAGGCTGTGATTATGTTGTAATCGCACACTGGCAACACATACAAGCATCGCAATGCAGTTTCTGTTTAGTTGTTTTGAGAACTTGAACAAAACATATGGATGAATCAGTTCATTGTTTTACTAATTTTTATTCTAAGTTGCTTTGGATGTAAATATAATTAGAAGCCATAGATGTTATTTAGAATGTCTATTGTTCATTTTTATGACATCTGAATGTGAATATATGATGGTCCAGTCACACTGGTAACAATGTTTTTTGTTATTCTGAGGTCATCTGTTGTAGGTCAGTTGACTTTTATCAGAATATCTAGCCAAAAATCCTGTCAGAGTAATCTGTGACCTTCTGCTGGGTGTACGGGTCATAATGACAGGTTTACCCTTGACCCTCAGAAAAATCATCACTGATTATTGTCAGATAAGAAGTATCACAATTTCCCATGTAATCAAACAATAACATGGAAAATGTTCTGATAATAAGTGCTTTAACAGAGATACAAGTTGCGGCATGTATGTTCATGTATTCCTTCCCCATAGACTTCTATAGTAGGTATCGGTCAACATTATACTTGTGCTGTCTGTTGCCATGCCACAGATACTAGTGATGGAGCCTGGCAACAACTTTTGCTGAAGCTGGAACATTCTTAACCTTTGTCCATTCTTTAACCCCGTAAACCTTGTCAACCAGTTGTTTTTTTTTTTACCTGGATACGTTGATTTATCTTCAGTACTTTAGTCTACTGTCTAATCATACAGGCTTTTTTACCTGAACTTTGCATGTTGGCTGTGTGACTGTGTGCCATGTCACACAATAATCTGTAGTTTCATTATCTGATAATAAAACAATGATGATGACTCTGTTTCTTCTGCACTGCACTTTGGACCCAGGCTGGCTGTCTTTATATATTTAAATATGTCTCCAGGAGAAGTAAACAGTGCTTATTCTCATCTATAAGAATTCTGTGGACATCCTGTGAGATCACAGACACAGAGTTCCTGCAGTGAGCGTCTTGTGTTTAGAATGCAACACTAAAGAACAAACCTTCAGAGACAGGAGCTGATCATTCTGTAATGAAGTCATGTCGTGCTCCACCGCTCAGAGAGATGAGACCGGGAAGCAAAGGATGATGGGAAATTGAAAAACAGCGGTAGAAAACAGACATTTGTGTTTGTTTGTGTGAGGTGTATGTGTGCAGGGGTTTCGAGAGCAGTTCTTAGAAACGCTCACGTTACAAAACATTCAATAAACCTAAAAGAACTTTATAGATCTTATTGTATAAATTTTAATTAATTTAGGTGTAATAAACGCATTAAAACATAAATAATTGTATTTAAAGTAAGCTATGTGCGAGTGTGTATGTGTGGTGTGTGCATGTGTGGTGTGTGTGATGTGTGCTTCTGTTTGATAGCACACACAATGGTGCTCAGAGCCCATCAACAGTATGTTCTGCAGTTGTGACTGATGGTGGGTGGAAATTCAAAGGTTTTTGCCTCAGACTGAAACTCCACTCAGCAGCAGTTCAGTCTTTGATACCTTTCAATGCCTGTTATCTTTGCTTTTAAAGAGGCATCATAACCGTATTGTGGAAAGAACTTAATAAGCAGAGCTGAGATGCTTTGAAGAGATTTGATAACGTTGTGTCTCACGCTTCAGGTGTTGATAAAATAAAGCAGTCATGTTCACTCTCTCCCCCACATAAATCTGTTTGTGCTGTATGCAAATGACTTGCATCAATTGGCTGACATTTGATATCCAATATTGCAGATGTTGTTTGAGTAATGTAATGGCTAGAGCCATTTTAAGTCTCTTACTGAGGGTATTTATGAGGGTAAGTCTCTTACTTTAGGCTTATTTCAAATAAGTTGCAAAATATTGGGCACAGGTTATTTTATTTTCTGTTTTATTTTGTTCTGTTGTAAAGACTATTGTTTTCTTGTGCTGTTTTTCTGTGAAGCAGTCATTTTATTTAAACACACATTTGTTTATATTAAATACAGTGTCTAAACATTATTAGAAACAGGTTTGTAAATCTGAAGTAATTGTTAAATATGGTAAAATGTTAAAACAAATAAAAAACATCAATTTACACTGACATTTTAAGAATTGGTGAGTTAATGTTAGGTAAGTGAGTTTATTTCAAACCTTTGACACTGTCACACATGAAAATGGTTGTTTTTAAAATGTGTCTCCTATTTTATCATCCTCTCCATAGATACTGCTTTGTGGTTACCCTGGGTTATCTCAGCCTTTGCCAGGTCACCAGAGTCTATGTGTTTGACTATGGCATGTACTCAGCAGACTTCACTGGGTAAGTTAGTTACTAAGTTAGAGTATTTGTTTTGTATAATGAACTCAATTGATATGAAAACATGCCTGATAAGTCTGATCTTATTTCTAATAATGTGTCTGCAAATATCACACTACCTACAGGCTGAAAAGAATAAACACTGTACTGTAAACCTCCTGTACGGTCTGGTTTAAATGTGCTTGTATAGCGTAACTGTAGCGTTGCAGTGCTTCACATTTTGGATGATGAAATGTTCTTTGAAACTCCAATTTTGACATCAGTGGCAGGTTTATTCCAGGATCAGATTAGATCAGATTCGCAGTTTAACTTTGAAGCAGTTCTGATGATAGAAACGAGAGCTGTGCTAAGGTAAACTTCACCTTTACAAGTTTTAGTGGAGATCTGGTAAGTTAGATAACTGCCATGCTGACAGTTATTGCTAGATTGTTAGCATGCTAAATCACATTGCGCTAGCAACTCGCAAAAATCTTCTACCAGGCGACGTATCACTTAGTTCATTGTTTTTTAAGTACCACAGTTTAAAAATGTTAAAGCTAAAACAGGTCAACTAGACCTTACTAACTGACAAGTAAGTTGGTGGGTGACTAGTTAACTAGTTAGGCACCCTGATCTATGCATAGTGAATACACACATCTACTCCAAAATCATCTCTTTCCTCTCTGTGTTTTAAGGCCCATGATGGTTATCACACAGAAGATCACAAGTCTGGCCTTTGAGATTCATGATGGTAAGAATTTTACACAAAATTAAAGTTTTCAAAATTCAAAATTTTTGACATTTCAAATCTGACATTTATGGTTAAAAACCATAAAAGTAAATGATCAGTTGCAAAATCAGCCTCATAACAGTATTTGTAGGGCTTGATACATTTTCCCCCCTAGTCTTTTTAAACGTCCACCCATCAGATTAAACGTCTGCAACTGATTTGGTTTAAAATGCTAACATGCAAACTCCATTCAGACTTGTACATGCAATATTCTGAATTCTGGGAATGCTTTATAGTGTACAGATTTGCTGCCAAACTTATCTTGAAGGCTATAAGTGTACAAATTGTCATTGTTTGTGCTAGCATTAAAGACCTTGTGCAATCAAAATGGCACATTTGGGGCTTTCATGTGCTTGTGCACTTCAAGAAGTTGGTAATACTAACTTTAAGCTTCTCCTTCAGGAAATGCAAACTTATGGTTTCCTTCCATACCAATCTTAAATGCTCCATGAATCACATAAGAGCAGTCACTGCGTTTACACTGCTGGCTCTGCGCTCCAGTGAGCGGGTCGGTGCTGTTTGGGTAGCCAGCTGGAGTTTTCGCAGCATAAACCACATTCACCTCATTTGAATCACTATGGCTTCTTATGCAGCTTTGTTTGTGTTTACTGTGATGCTAATTAGGCTACATTTCCACATAAATTCTGGAGTATTCGGCTCTTTGATAAGGGATTATGAAGACTGGGTGTTCTCAGAGTTAGCAGATTTCCCTTCCTCTGAGTGTGTTAAAGAGATAGTACAGCCAAAACCCTGTCATCATTTGCTCACTTTCAGGTTGTTTTAAACCAATTTGACCCTCTTTATTTTTTTATTTATAAACACAAAAGGTTAGCAGTAAATGGATAGGTATCAAAACCTGATTTTTCACTTGGAAATCTAATCTCAATGTTAGATTTCTAAAGCATACTTTTAAACCAGATTAGTCAATCTAGTTCATTGAATCTGTGTGAATGATCCGTTTATTTAATTTATACCGATCTTGTTTTTAAATTACTGAAACAATTACAGTCTTTTCCTTGACTGACTCATTGCTCCTTTACTTTCACTAGATGCAGAGGAGCAGCCAAATTGTTTTTCAAAATTTCCCCTAAAGTTTAAGTCCTGTTATGCTGACACAGTTGAAAACATTTGGTTCAACCGCTCTAGTATTATCAGAGACTGGCTGAGCTCCCAGCCAAACAGCAACTGATAAGATAACAAGATGAGGGACCAGCCCAGCATACCACAGTCACTGTTACAGTCAAACAGCAACATCATCAGTCACAGTCTCCACCTTTCCTTAAACAAGGTTATGGAAAAATGACAAGGGTTCATCCGGTTTCCCTGAAGCCTTAGCTCACAAAACTGCTGACATTATAATCCAAGTTGTATTAAAAAGTTATACAATGTGCTTGCCCCATCTTCAGAAAAAGATTAAACTCAGCTTAACTCAGACCAGTTATTCCTAATTCACCTTTAACATTTGCAGTTTATTATTGTGTGTGATTTATTTATTTTATAAACAGAATCCCTGGGACTTTACCTAAGCCATATTTGTAAATGACCCTTATTCCAGTAACAATTTTGTTGATTTTTTATGCTTTTTGAAGATAAACATGTTAAGCCTTGGTGCTCACACAGGATGCACAGGTTTGAACCTAACCTGTGTTGTCTCTGAACCTTATTCCCTATAGACACTTAAAGTTTATATTAAAATGGCAAAACCAATGTAATAAGTAAAAGCTGAGATTCAGTGCATCTGTGTAGTACTTTGGTTCAGCCCAGTAAGTAAATATCATTAGACGCTGTCAAATGCTTATGTGGATTGTGCACACGTCGCCGTGGGTTACACACAATTTCCCTGCAGCCGTTAGAGCTACAGGAGTTGATGTGGGACTAATCTACCTGTCAGTGCATTGACTGTGATGAATGAGCATCGTCTTGATCAGTTTTCTTCACTGAAGCGACACTTCACACCTCGGACTGAAAAAGAGCCGCTCCGCTCACAGACAGACTCTTAATTAACACTTGCAGTCAGCTAATAAACTCATGTTCTCTGTTTAACTTGTCAAGATACAAGCCTTCAAGTTTAACTACAGTCCAGCTATTTTTTAAAATGTAGTTAGCTTCATGGACTGAGAATCACACATTACACCAAAAGTAAGATTGTAGTAAAGTTGCTTGATTTCTATTGGTCAGTGTGTGGCACATTTGAGTCATTGAACATTACAAGAGTTTGGCTAAAACATATAAGCATGTTGATTGACTAGATAGACGGGGATGAAGTCATGTGACGTATTTCAGCCTTTTAGTTAGTTGTCAGTATACTGTGACCTCTGGTGACTGTAAGTTTAATTTAAACTTAGTGTTGCCACCTGTATGTAATTACAGCTTCTGTTTGTACTTGTTGTGTGTGTGTGATTTTTTTTTTCTGGCTCAGCACATGAGCTTCATTCACACATATTTGATGTGTCAGTGTTTAGTTGCTGTTTGTGCAGGTTAGTGTAAATCACATTTCACTGCTACTGGAGTAACACTTTCACCTACCTTTCAGCCAAATAGAACTTTATCTCTTACTTAATTTTTGCTTAACTATTAAAACATGTTCCTAATTTGCAATGCATTGTGGATAATATGTTTGATAAGCTTGTGCATATGATGTGTTTTTATAGGCTTGGTGAAACAAGAGGAGCATTTGAAGCCCAGTCAGAAGTTGCTTGCTGTCAGGTATGTGTGAAAGGTATGTTTGTGTGGGTGGAGATTATTTACTCATTTACTCTCTGCCTGATTTAAGAACCAAAAACCTTGGTGTTCTAACTGTAATAATACTAGTGAAAATTTATAGCATGTATATAAATTCAATGACAAGTTAAAATTCTTTCATGAGCAACTTGGCACAGTGTGCAATTCCTGGCACTAAAACTGAATGCTGAAAATAATTCAAATGATACACTCATGTCATGAGTGTATCATTTGTATCAGAAATGTTGTATCAGAACACTCCAAAACTGTCCAGGAGATGTTTTGAACACCACCGAGCTAAAGTTGGTACATTCTTGAGGAAATCATTCAAATCAACAAAGCATTTATGATCAGAAGAAAGTATTTTAATACAAAAAATACATACTTCTCATTTTGGAATTGTCTTTTCTAACTGAGACAGGTATATTGAGACGGATGTTAAAGTCCTTCTAACCGACCAAGTGTGTAAACAAATCTCCTCTAGACAGTGTTAAAAATTCTTTCATATCAACTGAATATAATATTGCACTACTGCTTCCAAAACCATCACATTGCTTGTATCATTCAGAAGCAGTGCCTGAAAATTGTTGCCAAGCAACCAAACATTCCCACCATGTGAGCCATGATCCACACAGGAAGTTGTCAGGATTCTGGGTGGGGGGGCTGCAAGATTAGGAAACCACACCCTGGAACACCCCAGAAGTAGTGCAGTTGGAAACAATGTTGGCACTAAGGCATCAAATTCCCTGTGACATGCTGAGTGGGATTCCTGTGAACTTGCCCCCTAGGTTATAATAATAGTGACAAAAAACCACCACATTTCGGTTGTTGGCGCTGTGTGTAACTTGTCACTGTTTTGTGTGTTTCCTATGCAGAAAGATGCCCAACCTCCTGGAGTATCTGAGTTATAACTGTAATTTCATGGGGATTCTGGCAGGTCCGACCTGCTCCTACAACGATTACATTGCTTTTATAGAAGGCAGATGCTATGAGCCCAAACACCTGGAGTCAAATGGCAAAGAGAATGGCAAACTAAAGCAGAGCGAACCTTCGCCTAAGGTAGGGGATCCTCGTGCCCTCTTGCGCCCTCTGGTGATCATTTGTGGTTGATTTCAGAGCTGTGATTTCAGCTTTGTTCCTTTTCTGTCCTTCAGCTGTAAATAGAGATAATTGTAAATGATAGGAAAGGACACAGTGTAGTCAGACAAGAAACCTTGCATAAGACAAGAACCAGTTTCTGAGAGAACTTGATTTGTGAGCAACGCTGAACAATGCTGGTCTTGTGTAGAAGGTTGTGAAGCTAATAATGTTCACAGCTAATCATGTGGCCTTGTAAAAGGACACAAACATTTCTTTGTGGAGAACTTTTTTCAAGATGATGGTTTTAGATTACAAAGAATATGGATGAGTTAATGAATGCATTTATAATTTAATGAATTTAGACACAGGTTTTATTTCTGAGGCCTGAGAGCGGAACGTGTGAGTAGAGCTCTGGTAATAAACACGGTTTTAAGATCTCTTCTTCCTCGGGAACTCAAGGAATTAAACTCTTAATGCATTGACCTTCAGCAACAGTTTTAACCAGCTCCCAACTCTCATTTTAAAACCCCAGAGCTCATTAAATTCTGTCAGTGATTTATGGCTTTCATCCCTCAATAGACAAACAACAACACAAACATTTGTTGAATCACCTCAGCAGCAAGTTTTCAAAGACATTTCAGAAATCAGTCTCCTGTTCCACAATGTCAGCCTCATTACTGATGTGTTGAATAGGAAATTAATTACAGGACAAGTGTTTTTAATTGAATCTGAACAAATACTTAGTCAGGGTTAGTTCTGGCTAAAAAACTATTGAACGTTTGTTTTTCCAGTAAAAAAAAGATTTACTACAACACTGTGGTAGTTTGTTCTTTTATAAAATAATTTGTCTGTTTGTTTGCCCAGTAATTTGCCACAATGAGACCCCATTGTTTAACAATAGTAATTTGACAGCATTATTTAAAAAAAATGAAATCTATATTACAGTCGTCATAAAACTGATATAGACCATTTTAAAAGCGTTAGTAAAACAAAACTGGAAACTAATAAATGTCACAAATGTAAAATGCAGCATTCGAAATTTAACATTCAAATCCAACAAGTAGTTAATGAGGTGCAGCATTTGTGACAACAACCTATTGTTTTGTACCACAGCTGTAATACAGTTCAGTGGCTGGTTACACTTCCTGGATTGTAATGATGTCATTGTGAGATGTGTGTGTTGTTCCTGTAGGGGGATGTGATTCAGAAACTGTGCACTTGTGCTCTGTCTCTGATGGTGTATCTGGTCGTTCACACCGCCTGCCCCACAGAGCGTGTCATCGATGACTCCTTCACGACCTCCAACCCCTTCTACATCCAGATCCTGTACCTCTACATCTCCATGCTGTCTTTACGCCCCAAGTACTACTTTGTGTGGACGTTAGGTGAGCGGGACAGATTCTCACTCTGTATACAGCATACAAGTAACTGACACAGCTATTTAAATGGCAGCTTGTATATATCTGCTTGGTATAAAGAAACTATTTATCTAGGAAATTGTTTCAAGTTGTACAGAAACTCTTAAATGTTGAGATGTGTATTACACTGCCCTCTTGCATCCATAAAGAGTATTACAATGCCTGTGATTGGTCGGTTGATTGAACGTCTTCCCATGATTGCTGGTTTTCAATTGAATAAACATCTAACAATCAACAAGGTTCCCTTGCAAGAAACTTCCATTCCCAAATATAAAGATTACTATATATATTGTTACATATAAACTTGTGTAAACAATTCACATTGCTTAAATTGTTTACATTAGAAATTGTTATTTAAAATATGTGCGTTGGTAGACTTTTACATTTCTCTCCAGCCCCCTTTTGCAGCTTTAGCAGAGGTTCACACTTCATTTAATAAAAAGCCTTGATCTGGAACATCAGTAATACATAAAAGCTTCTCTCGGTTCACAGCTGATGCCATCAATAATGCAGCTGGTTTTGGATTTAATGGCTATAACACAGATGGAACCCCAAAATGGGACAGAATATCAAATTTAAGAATACTGGACATTGAGGTAAGACCAGCCAAAAATGTTACTTCCCCCAATTCATCTTCTCCATAGACCCAGACCGTAATATTTCACCTTTTTCCTGATGTTCTGGACAGTTTGCCACCAGCTTCAAGATGTTTCTGGATAACTGGAACATTCAGACGTCGCTTTGGTTAAAAAGGTGAAGCCTCGAAACAAAATAATTCAAGCATTGGTTTTCATTCTGAAATCTCAGAAACGCTTGATGTTGCTGTTGTCTGCAGGGTGTGTTACGAGCGCTGCCCGTACAATCCCACAGCAGCCACGTTCCTGCTCTCTGCCATGTGGCATGGAGTGTATCCGGGTTATTACCTCACCTTTGTCACAGGCATCGCCATGACAATGGCATCTCGGGCAGTAAGTGTTCTTTACATGATTATCTTTCATTCAGAATTATGTTGCAGATAATCTTTTTATTGCTTTTATTACTTCTGTTATTGCATTACTAAAAGTGACAATACATTATTTTGTGAATTTTAAGCTATATTCCCATTTTTCAGGTCAGACACAATGTGAGGCAGCACTTCCTCAGCTCGGCCACACTTCACCTTATCTATGACATCATCACGTGGGTCAGCACACAGATCGCCATTTGCTACACTGTCGTGCCATTCGTACTGCTGGCAGTGGGGCCTTCACTAAAGTTTTACAGGTCAGTGACGTACCAGTACGTGTCACTTCCTGTTGGGCATGACATCAGTGCAGAGAAATCTCCAGGCCTCGTGGTTGTTAAAGATCTGGGGTGACTAAAATTTTGAACCTCCAATTGTTGAGAAACACCTTTTTGCTTCTGACAACACTTAGATCTATTTATTCCAAGGGGGGAGGGGGCTGCTATTGCAACCTGCTATTGCCACATTGTACCTTGGTGTCATATAAATAACAAGATTAGCATTTTAATATAACCAGCGCTTGAAGTATTTCACTTATAGGTGAAAAGCACTGATTTGCCCTTGTCTTGACACTCAGTGTTTTAATTTAATTGAATAAATACAACATACAACATGAATGGAGTCTGCGTCAAGTGATATATTTGCCTAAATTTGATATTAAACTTAACACAGACTCCATTCACACTTATTTTGTGATGTTTGTTGTAACACAAATTTTGTTGTGTCATTTGTGTAAATGTAATCAGACAAAAATTGCCCATGCATTGCCAAACGTTAGAACAACATTAGAGCAACTAACTGTAAATTTTCCGTCTGTCTTCAGCTCCTGGTACTTCTGCATTCACCTGCTCTGTTTGCTGCTGGTGCTGCTTTTACCTGTGAAGTCCAAACGCTCCCACACAGAACAACAGCATCAGAGCAGCAACCAGCACAACTGCCTCTCGTCTCCAGACAACAACTTCAACCAGAAGCAGAAAACCTCATGAGGAGAGAGAGCGAGCCGCTCGCCCTCGCACACTGCTGTGAGGAACTCTGACATCAATACTGAGACACACGGAGTGGCTGTTTATTCCCTTAGAACAAACGGCACCGGCCGTAACTCCAGCAACAACTCCAGACAGACAAGAGACACCAAACCCCACAACCACCTTCATCCACGCCGTCCTGCTTTGGATTTTTAACAGGAAATCTTCATACGCTCCTATGAAAACTGGGGTGATGACTTGATTGTAGAAAGCATTGAATAAATGACTTACACGCCAGTTAATCTGAAGTTGCCTTAAACCCTTTATATATTTCGGGCCAGAACCCTCATGTGGAAATTGGAAAATCAGGAATGGACCGGTCATTGTCGGTTTATAGCATCACTACATTAGTGTAAGAAGTGTATCACTGAATTCAGTCTCCACGGTAACAAAAGGGTTCATGCCATTGTCAGTAAAACACAGTGACCTCCTTATCAGATCCTCAAGAAAAAAATGTTCGCTGATGGAAAAGAAAGAAGTTGCCAAATTCAAGTCTTTGGTTCCTACAGTGTCTGTTGCCATAATTGTATTCATATCTTTATTGTTTGTTATATTCTCTTGATTTCTTGTTGCTTTATAATCTGTTGTTTGTCAAGGGTTAATCTCAAAGGGAGTGTCTTTATTTTACAAACCTCTATTACTCCTGTAATTTCCAGTGATTTTTTAATGTTGATTTTCTAGGTTTTTCAGTTTAATTGAAGGTTGTATTTATGTTTTTTTATTAATTGTAGGTTTCCTCAGGGCTTCAGCTTCTTATTAAAACTCATAATTTCGTGTTACAGACATATGCAGTAAGTGCAATAAGCGCATTACATTTTCATTGATGCATGTTGAGCAGAAAGATCACATTATTTTTGCAAACAGTGCTTGTGCTCTTGTCACATAAACACAGACACAGACATTAATTTACTGTATATCAGTGTTTGACCATCTCTTGATGTTTCTCTGTGAAGCTTGCCTGTGCTCTCTGGCCCAAATCAAATCTACAACAATATTTGTTATCCAGTATGATTTATATTCATGGTGACATAATGTGTTTACAAATCTGATCCTTTGAAAGGTGTATTGGTCATGTGATTCAAACTTGAGGGAAATTTGAACGGTTCCTCAGTGTTTCTTCAGATGGTTCTAAATGTGTTTTGTTTTCCACAAGTTTTGCCCCTTTGGAAAACCACCTTATCTGCACATTAGTTGAGAAAAATGTAGTTATTTGTTTGAAAATAAAGGGCTGAAGGAACTACAGCATTTACCAAAGTGAGTGTTCACTAAATATTTAGAATTACTTTGAAATCAAGAGTTTAGGGGACGACTTAAAAGCATATGAGAAGGTACATAAAGTTAAAAGACCCAGCCCAGCCCCCCGTGGTTTCCTAAGCACACTTCTGTAAGCTAAACTTTTACTATGTTTGGATTCACAAAACACCAGGAATCCATTTTCATGTATCCAGGAGATACATTCTAACCCTTATTCTACAGATTTAGCAGCTGCAAAGCCAATAAGCAACCAATAATGACAAACAATGATGTTTTTGGTATTGAGTTTTTTGAACAGCTGAAAAAGAGTCCTGCTAAACAGCCCAATCTTTTTTATTAGAAAATTGTTGTAATGAATGAATTATTGAACTGCCCAAAGGGGACATTATCTTCATCTTTATCTTCTGATCAGTGTTAGCTAACCACATAACCAGCACCTCAATGCAAAACTTGCTTCAAAAGTGCCAAATCATATGAGGTGCACAAGGAAAAGATGAAAAGATAACCTCAGGTTTCCAACAGGATGAGAGGTTTGTACTCAAGACCTTATACAAGTGATTCAGTTGGTCTTAAAAGAACATTATTTTTACCTACTGAGATTTGGAGAGCAGTTATTTTTACTCTCTCCCGTTTTGCACTTTCGGTAGAAATGAGTCAGAATAGAGCTAAACTAGAAATACTGCCAGATCAATGCAAGAAGCTTCTGTGAGTGTATGACCACTGCATATTAAATGCTTGAATTTCCCCACAATGTTAATTTCAGCCTTTTGAAAATGGGATTGGTGTTCCAGTGTTATCTGTTTATTTTGTAAACATTGTTTGTCCATATAATAATATTAAATGCTAACATTAATATTAAATGTTAACATTGTCCCTTTATGGATCATATCTTCTGTCTCCAGGCCCACAAGATGTGTAATGCATATATTGCCTTCATTTATTCACTGAAATTCAGTTAGTTTAGTCGTTCATTGATTTTAACTACTGATTTTGTAAACAATGCCCAAATCTATGTGAAACTGCTTGGACTACTGTAATTCTTATCCATTAGACATAAGACGTATGTTTTGTTCTTTTCCATTGTATTATCTGTCTGTTTAGTGGTCATTTAAATGTTGATGATTTGTGGGTAAACATTCAAACCCCCTTTCCAGTTCTTGCACAAGTTTAACTTTTTCCGTTTAAACTTATATTGAATTATTTTGACATTGCAGGATAAGGTTCTGGAGATATACAGGGCAAATAGTGCAAATTGGGTGACCTGTTCCAATAAAAATCTACCAATATAAATTAAATAAAAAACATGTTAAAGGCTTACCGTCAAATGCACTTGCATTAAGAACTGACCGGGGAAAAACAAACACTGTCTCTTAAGTTTTCTGTTTTATTTTCTGCTCTTCTTTATTACAATGTGTAATAATCATAAATTATGTGATGCCCATCATCTGAATTGTTTGATGAACTGATGGCTCTAAACATTGTACCAAGCCTAACAATTTTTCACTGAATATTCTGTAGGAAAATAATATTATTCCAATACTGTGATAATAAAGTCACAAAACAAATAAACACTGTGTCTTTCTCTGGGTTGTTTCAATTATCTTACAAAGGTAACGCAACAACAGATTTGCCTCTGATCACTAACTGAACCAAAATCATCTTAAACATTCACTGTAGGTGAATCTACAGCAAACAGTGTAAGAAGATTTTAAAATAGTAACAACTACAGAAATGTGAGATTTTAATGAATACTATGGTTTCCAAAATAAACCTTTAAGTGACCTGAACATATCAGAATGAACAACTATATTGCCAAGCATGGTTGCACACACCAGCAATGTTTAGTTAAGTTTTCAGTACTCATGCAAATGAACTGCTAAATATTGTTTATTTGTTTATATCTGCATATGTAAAAAACGAAGGGCGTGGCTTCACCAAATGGGCGTGGTTATGTTAATCTATTTAATTTAACCCAATATGGCCGCGCTGTAGCAACACATTAAGTTTCCCGTCAACAAGATTTTGGAAAGTGGATCAACTTCACGGGATTTATTTCGGACTATAAACATAGTTCTTCTTTTGGAGGGACAAGTAAGTTGCCAGTTATCATTCAGACATATGCAAATAAACTACATGTTTAAACCAAACATGGTCGTTACTTGCCATCGTGTTTTTTCTACAGTATGTTACATGTATCTATATTCTATAACATAAAAGTTTGAATAATAATATTGCTTGTGAGTCTTTTATAGGAAGACATTATACAATAGTTGCAGCTGTCAAGAAACATGTGATCCTTCAGTTCCAACAGTTTGCATTCATAAAGAACTTTTATTAAAGTTTTCTAAAACTTGTAATATTTATATAGTTGTGCTCGTGGAAATAACTTCTGTCCGCTTTGTCACATCATGTGTATCATGGCTATTATAAGACCTTATATACATTGTTATTGTTGTCTTGCTGCTGTTTATTTCACTTTGATGTAAAAATGTGACATATTACTAATATTTGATGTTTTGCGTTTGAACAAGAAACGTGAACGAATGGGTACATTTATTACTTATGGGTCGATCTCTTAAGGAGGTTTACATAAGAATAAAACCATAACATGTAAATATATCTTTTAGGCATTGGCGTTATTTGAGTCGGTCAGGCGCGCCTGCATTGGGCGTCACTCTATAGAAGGTGGGGCGTGTGTGAATTATTCATACAGCCCGCAGTGACAGCAGAAGCCCGACTTGTTAGTGCACATAATGTCCACAGTATGAGTGACAGCTCGTGTGGACTGTCAACTGCATGCACAACTGAAGTCCCTGGACACACTGAGACACGGGGTGAGTCGGGCTCCTCTGATCTTCTGCTTATAATAAAGTTACTGCAGACAAACGGTGTGATGATTTACATGTTGACTGTCTTTTGTGCATCTTGGGGCTGGACAGAGGGGGTCAACCTTCCTCACTCAATATCAGACTGAAGGGCTCTTGTGATTGGCTCTCTCCACGCATTGTCTGAGCTCTTTTAGGGGAGCAGCTGGGATGCTTTTGGTGTAAAGGGTGTGTCAGAGGTTCAGAGATGATAAAAGGCTCCTGGAAGCTGATGTTTTAGATCATTTTGTCACTTTTATCTCTGCTTTTCTACGCTGAAGCTCTATGAATTGGTTGATAGAACTTGGACCTTCTGTAGTTGATCTGAAGTTAGTGGATTACTGAAGCTAAGACTCTGGTGCTGAATGTTTGAAGTCATTTTGATGGTGTGCATGTGCTCAGCTGGTAATGGATCCGTCGAGCTGCTGAGTTGACGGCATTGTATCTTCTATCTATGCTATTCCTTTTATCAAACATTTAAATCTTGCACAAATGTATCCAGATGACAAATGTGAGAAACAAAACCTGTGTTTCCACGGCTAGTCACTCTGAAGTGTGAACATCCACTAAACGTATTTGCTTAAACTGCTAAGAAAAGTGAAATAAAAACTATATACAGATGCCACTTGATGCTTAAATATTTTTGGGGGTGCTGTAGTGACCCTTGAATTGTCTATTTAGATAGGGAGCAACATAGTGTTCTT
>JBAJNP010005305.1:0-29572 GCA_036877545.1 Yasuhikotakia modesta
CATTTCATCTGACCAAGTTTATGTTAGTATTTTTGTACCAATTTATACTTCGTCTGTTTGTTTTAAAACTCTGTTAACAAAGTTGTTTTTTCAAAAGCATCTCTTTAATAGTTTTCGTTAATGATTAAAAGTTTAAAGTGGCACTTGTTATTTCTGGTTGATGCACAAAGACGCGCCGCATTATCTGTGCGAACGCAGTGAATAATTTGCTTCATGACTCACCAATGAGACGACTTACAGAAATAAGAAACCAATATTGTCTGTAATCATCATTAGGTTGGGACCATTAGCCTTTCTCTCTTCCTCAAGTCATTTAGGGGAGACAAAAAGAATTGGAAGTAATTAATAGAAAATGAATGACAATATGAACTGTCATCATGTGGCTTTGCAGAAAGCTGGCTCTGATTGGTGGATTCACGCAAACAGAAACGTTGAGGCTCTTTGATTTCATGGGCATCATTTTCTCTGCGGTCCAGAGTGTTTGATGTTGATTGAGAGTGAACTGTTATCGCATTCAACAGTGACCCTCTATACACATTAATTTAATTCCCAGCCATTGATTTGTTATTTTGGGTTCTATTGTGGGTAATTACAGCAATCATTTTGTGTCATTGTATTGCATTGTAATTCCTTTCCACTTATTTTAGCTGATTGTTTTTAATGCATATTGACTATATAATGAATATTTGATGAAAGGCAGGTTTTGTAATTTGTTTTACTCTTAAATATCTGCAATTGGGTGCACAAACAAATCACTTTTCTATCTTTCTCACTCTTTCTCAGAATGTTTTTAGTTTAGTTAACCGTTTAACCATTTTCCCCCTCAAATGTACCGGTTTCAGATATCACAGGTCTGCATTAAAACCAAGGGGTCGCAACATTGTTGGCAGTTTTTACGTGGCCCCTCTGTCCTTCTGTCACCAGGCAGACGGAGGGCAGTAAAGTGGCTCTATTACACGAGGGTCTCTCTCCCAAATCCCCATCGGCCAAAAGACTCGGGACCACCACGCTTGCCTAGTGGATGCCATATGGTTACCGCAGGACAGGAGCTGGATTCCTCCGTTTGTGATGACAGGAGCACCACATAAACTCAATCACTATTAATCAGTTTTTGTGGATAATTAAGCAATTTTTAGTACAATTTCTATGATAAGTTTAAATAAAATTATTTTACACTTGGATGACAAATACTCACATTTCGTCTTTAAAACAGATTTAACCAAACCTGCTGTTATCTTTTTTTAAAAATAAGTATATATAATAATATGTTTAATAATATAATATGTAAAGTAATTATTTTTTGCCTTGTCTTTGTAGCAGATGCATTTAATGTGTCGCTCCTATCTGCCTTTGTTCTTGTTTGAAAATTCGGAAATTATCAGCGTCGCTTGTCTTCAGAGTGAGAGACACAACGCTGCTTTTCATCTGTTCATTATTAGCCAATCGCAGGATAACAGGCAAAAGATTATGATGATTAAAGCGTATTCTGACCTTTCTTTGGTGTTGTTTGAAGTTGCAACAGAAAGCGCTCATCATACACTCACTGATATCAGTTCAAAGACGCTCGATGTTTGCTGGATTAATGAAGCGGAGGAAAAAATGCACTTTTAAATTTCAGAGATATGAAAATGCAAAATTTTGTCTTGTGAGTTTTCCATCAGCCAGGAACAACTTCAAAAAAATAAAAGCTAGTGTTTTCCTCACGCTGTAATTAATTCTTCCGTGTCGGTGCTTTGATAAAGAACCATTTTATTTTCTCATTTGTTTTAGGTGGCGTGTCGGTAACGTCATGCGACCGCGGCGGCTCCCTGAGGGCCGTGTGTCACCGGCGATCGCAGGGCTTGATGTGTCGACGCACACCAGACTAATTAGTTTAAATGTATGATTCAGACACCCTCGGTGTTGAGGCAGTTTGCTGATGTGCAGTTTTTCTAGTTTAAGTGGCTGTTTATCATACTGCTGATCCAGGCAGAAAACATCATGCTCTCGATTATTGCGCATTCAATATTGCTCAGGCGAAATGCCTAACAGCTCACGGTGTTATTAAAACTCTGAAATCAATTGTTGTAGGTGTCACGGCATATAGGTTCCACTCCGAATAGTCGAGCACAAATAGGGAATGATGAATACTGCGCTTGACCAAATCTGACGCAAGTCCTTTTTGCCACATTTTACCACAAAAGGCCTGATGTACAGTATTGAACTGAAGAATCCACACGCCCCCTCCCCACTTGAAATTTGTTGGCAGATGAAGGTCTTCTCTCTGAAAGAGGCTTGTCACAACATTTGCATCTGAATACCAGCTGCTGTTGGCAAATTCAAGGAGACTTTGGAAAGTTTGCATACTGAATTGGAGGGTGGACGCACATTCCTTAAAGCATGCCAGCATGGTTATGGGGCAGGAAGTGGACAGTTGGTGATGGTGGTACTTGAGATGCCCAGGCCATGAAAGTCGGGGACTTTAATAGGTCAAGTGGGCCAGTGTCCAATGACATAGTGGTTTATGTTGTTGAGCATGTGTGCCAATGTTTACTTGGACCACACTTAAAGTGTTAGGCTTTATTAGGCTGCTAGAAGCTTCCATTTCTCCATTTGTTGTTTTTCTTTGGTCTGGTTTTCTGCTTATCTTCTTAACAATGTCTAGATTAGATACTAGCCACTAATATAAAGTCCTGTTGTTTTGTTACATTTGTGAAATTGCTGTTTTCAGTCCCAAAAAGAACCTTTTTTTAGTCCATGTAAGCAAATTGCATAAATGTTATAGCGTTATTTCTGTCTGTATTGAGAATTAATGTATGTTGTTTTAAACTGGCTTACTAAATCCCAAACTTATCTTGGTTTTGTTTTTTTTAACTGAGCTTTCATTATCACCTCAAGTTACTTCAGTGCTGTGCTGAGATCATATTACCCCAATTTACAATGCAACTTACAAAACGCTGACAACATCAATAATAAGATCTGTGCTCTAAAGTTCTCCCTGGCCCACGGCTCAGTAGATTTGATATAGAACATCTGATACACTGATACACGTCTTACCTCAAGCTTCCTTGTCATAAATTATTCTCATTGGTGTGAGTCTAAAATCACATGGGCTGCTTGAAATGTATCTGTCTCTCATCGCCATGCAAGACCTCTTCTAGCAATCGGTACGTCTGTGCTAACAATATTCGCATTCCCTTAAAGACAAAAACACCTCCTGTTTATCCAGCTAGAGCCGTTTAAGATTTAACTCTTTTCTCCAGCTCTTGTTTTTATCAGTTGCCAACAGCGAGTCCTGGTGGGGGTGTCTTGGGGTGAACAGAGCAACCAAGGGAATTTAAAACAGGAGACCCCCAAGGTCAGACCTCATCCATCCCCCTGAGACAGAACAATGACGGAGAAAAGAGCAGGAATTAACACAGACTGAAAGCAGCTGTGAGCGTTTGCGAGGGAAGCAAGAGGGAGAAGACAGAGAGGGTGAGTAGAGGGACAAGACGTTAGAAAAGATACAGGTTTGGTTCAGATGCAGGGGTCCAGGGACGAACAGTTGGAGACCCTCAGAACAAATCTTCCAGAACAGTGTGACATTTAGCTTAAACTGCAGGAGGGTGAACTTTGTCACCTTTGCTGTGTTGTCACCTTTGCCCTGAGGACTGCAGGGCTCCAGGATCGACAGATCTTCTCTTCTGATCGCTGTGAGGTAAGATCATGAGACTGAAGATACAGAGAAGCGTCTTGGATGCTGAAAACTTATTTTAGGGTTTAAACTTACTTGAGGTGATTTTTGTTCCGCTGTTGTAGCCTCTGCGCTCTTTACTTTCTAATGGAACACTAAGAAAGCTGTGAGGGGTTGATTTGGAAAGGATGCTGCATCTCAATGTCAATTTGTGTTTGAAAGGATGACGCTGTGGGAGATGAGTTTCCTGTGGCTCCAAAACAAACACACCGGAGCAGTTTTCCTCCAGAACGCTCACAGTTGGTGGCGTGCTGGGTTAATGCTGAGATAAAAAGCTACAAAATCCGTATTTAACTGTCACTTACTTCACATGAGTTTGACCTCTGAGGAGGGGAATAACTGCTGTTGTGTATCAGAAAATTCTGCTGTGCAATTCTTGCATGAAAAACACTTTACATAATGTGCAATGAAAATGTGTATAGACTAAAATATTGCAATATTGTTTTGCATTTTATGTACTGGTTTGGCAGATTGATGGAAATTTACATCCTGGCCTGAAAAACACAGTTCTGAAAATAACAAAACTGGCTACATTAGGTTACATCTATAGTAATGTTTTAAGAGTAAGATTAGGTATTTGTAGAATAATAGATAGCAAATAATAGTTGCATTTTACTACTTTATACAGTGTATGTATGTTGATTATATTTTTTCTACTGCATGAGTAAAAAAGCAGTTCCAGAATTTAATGAGCTTTCTGTAACAGGTTGTAAGTATAGGAGTCATTTTATAGTTCCAGTTTTGAGTGCACTGATTATACCAAAAATGCATACGAGCAATTGGCACAAAAAACATTAAATGGCACGGCAGTGTGAAAAATGTGTTTTTAAAAGTCAAAACATTCCATCTAGTTTCTTAGCAAACGCAGTCATAACCATTGGATGTATTAACTTGCCAGAAGCGTTTTGTCAACTACCCATGTTATTGTGATAAACCCTTAAGCGTTTTAACCACATTAAAAAGACTGCGTCACTCTAGGTCTGCTTGAACACGCATCAACACATCCCCATAACAAATCTGGCATCACATAGACTCCACTTTCCAATCCATTAGCACCCAACTGTCTCCTCTAATAACGACCCGCTCCTCCGCTAACCTTTGGCCTGTATCATTCACCGTGTCTCTGGTATCTTTTGGCCTGTAGCCCATTGTCATTAGCATCCTCACCAGCTGCCATTTGTTCAGCTGAGCCGATCGTTACACATCAGTGCAGACCTGGTTGTTATGCATCTTTAATGATTAATTAATGGGAAGCATCATCAATAAGATCATTTTATATGGAAGAGAGCCTCGGTTCTCACTGTTGGTGGTGACCCAACGCCAAAAGAAAAGGGAGAGGGTAATTTAAGATGGATGTGTGTGTGTGTGTGTGTGTATTTATGACCATGTATAATGTTTCTAACTTGCTGTCAATAAATGCCACTTTAAATTACAGCTGCAATCTGTAACTTTCATCTCTATCGCCATCTTTGCACGTTACTTAAATACTTTTTGTATCACGTATGTTAAAGTCAAATGAAGCTATGCTAGCATTTCCTGGGAAATCAGACACAATAAATTCTAATTTAATTTAATTCTAAATTAAAATGTATTACTTTTGAATTAGGGTACGGTAAGGAGACCATTTTGAACAGTGATCTGTCATGTACTTATTAACTGCATTTTGTTCACATTAAAACCGAAATGCTAAGTAAACTACTTTACTATATAAAATTATATAGAAATTTAATTTCCTACCAAGTGAATAAATGTAAGTGGTTTATATATTCTGTATTTTTTTTTTCTACAAACAGGTTGAGAAGACCGTGTACGGTGTCGAGTGTGGAAGGTAGAAGACCAGAAGGATCAAAGCCATGGCAGTTGGGTGGAGACCAGCCACCCTTCTCCTTGTCTTCATCGTGACGTTCCTCTGGCCCTCAGACGCAACCATGTACCTCTCTGGAAAGAGGCTTCGGTCGCGTCTACAGAGGGATCGACGAAATGTTCGTCCCAACATCATCCTAATTCTGACCGATGATCAGGACATTGAACTTGGTGCGTTGCTTGTTTTTGTATTTATCTGTATATGTTGTGTATTCCTGTGAAAGAGGATTGTTGTGATATCATGCATGATTCACAGTTAAAAAATAACTGACAATTAATTATTAATTGGTTCTTTGCAGAAGGGCACCTCATTCAGTCTAGTAGTATCGGTCAACTGCAGGGGTCCATTGTACCAAACACGCTGTTTTTCTCTTTCATTTGGCACTCAAGTGGCAACATAATGGCCTCATTGCAGGTCTTTGTTAGGGCCTTTCATTGAAGCCCTTTTAGGCAGGAAATTTATGGTCAAGCATCTGCTACATAAAACAACGTGGATCTCCTTTTCTCTATCTGTCTCTTGCAAATCTACATATATTCCCAAAGGCTCAATGCAGGCCATGAACAAAACAAGGCGTATAATGATGCAAGCTGGCACTCACTTCTCCAACGCGTTTGCCACCACACCCATGTGCTGCCCTTCTCGGTCCTCCATTCTGACTGGGAAATATGTGCACAACCATCACACCTACACCAACAATGAGAACTGCTCCTCACCATCCTGGCAGGCCCACCATGAACCGCATACGTTTGCGGTTCACCTCAACAATTCGGGCTATAGGACAGGTGAGTAGGCAACATGCACTTGCGGGTCTTGGATCTTGGACACTATGGAATCAGTTTAAACATCATAATTTTATGATGTACCCTCATTTAGAGTAGACACTTTTAGAGAGGCTAGCAACTGCAAGCTAGGTTTGAAGGCGTAAGTTTGTTTAGAGCCATCACCAAAGCCACGCCTCCTCAAGTAGTGGACAGAGGTATGCAGGTAGGACTTCCTGTCATTGCATTTGAACAGAACTGACTGATTGGACAAAAATTTATAGACACACCTTTGCTTTTGACAGAAGAAATATTTATATAAAATGCATTTAGACCTTAATATCTTAATTTGAAGAGACCAGCATAACAAAAACTCAGACTCCTTTAACTCAGATGTGCAGACTGTGTTGTGCCTCTTTCTGACATCAAAATAATTGTTTTTACAGCCTTCTTTGGGAAGTACCTCAATGAGTACAATGGTTCCTATGTTCCTCCTGGCTGGAGGGAATGGGTGGCACTGGTGAAGAACTCTCGCTTCTACAACTACACACTGTGTCGAAACGGGATCCTGGAAAAACACGGAACAGCGTATCCGAAGGTCTGCCGTCCCTCTTCAGAACGCATGACTGTGTGTTGTATGATGAAATTGGTCTTGTGTTTTACTTCATAGACTGCATATCATTTTCAGCTCATTTACTATATTAATCCTACATATTAACTGGTCTGAGGTAAAGGAATGAAATGTGTTCAATAAATGCTGTTTTGCTGGGATGAATTTGCTTAATTGAATTGGACATGGATAAAAATGAGGCTGTGAGAAAGGGCCAATCTGTTCTATTAAATGTGCCATGCACTCGGTTGAACATGTAAAACTATTTAAATGTATTGGGCTATAAGTAGGTTATACTAAATATGTCTATAGTACTTTTATATGAATTCTGTAATGCATCTCATATGTACAAATATATATTTATAATTGTACATCTATTGCCCTCTTTTAAATGCTATTTCTGTACTTTGCAGGATTATCTGACTGACTTAATCACAAACGACAGCATCAACTACTTCCGCATGTCTAAGAGAATGTACCCACACAGGCCTGTCATGATGATACTTAGCCACGCTGCCCCTCATGGACCGGAGGACGCGGCGCCTCAGTACAGCAATGCCTTTCCCAATGCATCTCAACATATGTAAGGCATCCTTCTTTATCCTCTACGGGTGTGTGTGTGTTTACATATATATGTGTATGTATACATGTATATATGTATGTATATGTGTATATATATATATAATATGTATATATGTGTGTGTGTGGGTATGTACATTATATATGATATATAATTAATGAACATATATGTATATTTCTCTAGTGCTTCTAGCAAATGAGTTTACACAGTAGACTCAAGAGAGATACACAGTGCTGTTATTGTAATATTATGATTTATTACTCACATCAATCTTCATTCACAGGTCCCATTAGATGTGTAAAGACCGTTGGCAGTGCGTGCCGTTATTTCTGTTACTGTTTGCTTTGTGGTTTATATTTGATTACTCTGCACCTTTTCTCCTTCATTGTGTTCACTTCTAAATTATACTCATTTGTCAAACATATTCCCAGTCTCATGTTCATTGTTATTTCATTAGTAATATTATTATATTGAAGCTATCATTTTCGTGTTCATTGTTATTTTAAAAGACGTGCAACAATGCAACATTATGCAGATTGATCCCATGAGCTTTGCAAACAACAGAAAAACAGGAGATGACAATGCAGTGGCTTATTACAATATGAAATGGTATTTCAGAAACCTGTACAATGCACAATTCCTTGTAACAATGACATTTTCAATCTGCAACACAATGAAATTCACCCCCGTGAAGCGGCACACAAAAGCATTAAACACAAAGCTTTCCTTTTACAGATTGTTATAGACACTCGTACGCTCAAGGTTATGCGCAAAATCTAGGTCTGTGATTCTAAATTCTGCTTTGGCAGTAATGTGACGTTCTTCAGGGACTGAAATTGTAGCAGTTTTGTCATTTCCTCCTGTGGCACAGAAACACATTTTAACGATTTGTTATTTTAAATTTCCCATGCAGAACACCGAGTTACAACCACGCCCCCAACCCGGACAAACACTGGATCCTGCGTTACACGGGTCCAATGAAACCCGTACATATGCAGTTCACCAACATGTTACAGAGGAGGAGACTGCAGACCCTGCTGTCGGTGGATGACAGTGTTGAGAAGGTCAGATCGTGGTCCTCACAAGGAGAAGTTTCTGTGCTGGTCCACTTTCATTTAGGGTAGTTATTGGTGAGGGTTTTGCTGTTTTACCAGTTAAGCTAAGCTGGTAGGACTGTGGTGTTCTTGCTGGTGAAACTAGTTAAGAAGTGTGATGGGACACTAGCATCCCATGCCAGAGACCAGTAATCCAAAACACAACATTAGCTTGTGACCAACTATGGTGTTTTTTTAGCAGAGAATCCTCTGATATTCCGAAAAAATTCCAGAAAATATTAAATATTTAAATATGCATTTTTCTATTTATTTTCAGGTGTACAACATGTTGGTGGAAACCGGAGAGCTGGACAGCACCTACATCATTTACATGTCCGATCACGGCTATCACATCGGCCAGTTTGGACTCGTAAAGGGCAAATCAATGCCGTATGAGTTCGACATCCGAATCCCGTTTTATCTCAGAGGTCCCAATGTGGAAGCAGGTGCCATGTGAGTCCAACATGACGGTCGGAAACTCACGACCATGAATCATTTCATATAACTCTACAAGTGACCCACTGATGACTGATTCTGAACTCTCCTGCAGTAATCCTCATGTCGTGCTGAACATTGATCTGGCTCCCACAATGCTGGACATGGCCGGAGTAGATATTCCTCAGGATATGGATGGAAAATCCATCCTCAAACTACTGGAGACAGAAAAACCAGTCAACAGGTGCTGCAGTACAACAGAGATGTCACATACAATACACATATAAATAGAATAAATAAAATTAAATGATATATATAGAAAAGAGGTCAAAATAGATTCTACCAGCTAACAATTTAAGGTCATATAAACATTATCCTAATGTTTATATTAAGTAATAAGTTGTAAAACATTCAAAATGTATAGATTTTGAATGTTTAGACGTATAACTATTATTGTTTAGACGTATAACTATTATTGTTTAATTTAAAGAACATATTCATTTTTAAAATTCTGTATCATTTTTAAAACATGCCACTAACTATTTAGTCATGTTTTGATTCTACTAATGCAAAAACAGTAGTAGAAGAATTGATAACTTTTTGGAGAACACTAGTCAACGTTCTGAGAATTCCCTCTTAGCTATTTCCAGCCAACCCTTAAGGACCAAAACAATCACTGTGTTCCTTCATGTGTCTTTAAGTTTCACTAGATTTCATTTCCACAAGAAGCGGAAAGCGTGGCGAGAGTCTTTCCTGGTAGAGAGAGGGTGAGTACATTTGATCAGACCAGATGAGCCCATGCATTTTTAATTGACTCCTGTAGCACAAACTCATACTGTATCTCACCCAAAAAGATTTTTAACCCCAGAAATTGATTAGACACGGCTCCATTAGAGACACCAGATGGTTGCCTGACATCAGACACATCTGTGTGCTGCAGATAGGGTCGTATCTGATGCTGTTTTTGGGCGGCGACCTGATGTGATCTCGTTTTTGATGCAGGAAGCCCCTTCATAAGCTAGCAGATGGCAAAGAGGTGGAACAGAACTCCCTGCCAAAGTACCAGCGGGTCAGAGATCTGTGTCAAAGAGCCGAGTACCAGACTCCCTGTGAGCAACCAGGACAGGTAAATACCACTCTACCTGTTCCCCAGAGTAACTCCTGCAGCATCTTTGCTTTTATATCTATGTCCTCTTCGGCTGTGCAGAAGTGGCAGTGTATTGAGGATGGCACCGGGATGCCGAGGCTGTATAAGTGTAAGGGGATGGCGGGTCTCTACGCACCTCGTGCTCTCGGTCTGATGGCTTCCAGCAGGGCGCAGATCTATGGCATCAGCTCTACGGCAGCTCACTGCGACTGTAATCCCACCGTGCCTGTCAAGAGGAAGAAGGCACTCACTAAAAAGAGTGAGTCCCAACAAAGTCACAACATTTCTGACCAAAGGTGGATTTAATGCAGTAAAGGCTCTAACAGGGCAAAAGCAAGCGTCTGTTTTTGAAGAGGAGTGTTAATGTCGCCATCTGGTGGTTGAATGAATATTACCAAAAAAAGCGTCTTAAATAGGGTTTATTATAAAATTATAAATCATTATTATAAACTTATTGTTATGAATTGGGGTAAGGTAAGCTAATTGTGTTGGCATGAACTATTTTTTAAAAATAACAGTTATGGATTGCAGCTTTAACCCATAATTTTCCTATGTATGAATTAACTAACATAAAATATTATAATTTAATGGTCAGCTGCAGATCTGAAGTCCAAGAAGAGTTTGCCACGGAACCGCTGGGCCCGTTCGGCTCCGTATTACCCGGATGTTTACACACTGGACCTGGAAAAGGGCTACCAGCCTCTTTATCTAAATAACACCAGACTCATATTAGGCAGAAAGCAGGCGGTGTTTGGAGAGAATGAGGAGTTCAGTGGAATGGGTCCAGCAGACACAAACAGTCTCACCCCACCTGCTGCTCTTAAAGTCACTTACAGGTACAAAACAAACACACAGTACAAAATGAAACAACAGTTGTATTGTAATAGAATAACAATGACACAACTTACACACCCTTACACTAGCTACAATAAGTAGGTACTGAGCTAACAAGGAATATTTTTAGAATGTTGGATAATGTTCTTTAAATGTTCCTTCGAAGTTTGTCTTGCAATAACATTGATAGAACTTTTTAAAGGTATATATCATATATATAAAAAGAAGTGTTAGTTGATAGTGAAACGTTTCACAAACATTATCACAATGTAAAATTGTGAGCTAGTGAGGCAAATTTACTTGTGAAGTGAAAAAACAACCTGATCTTTGTGTTGTTGTTGTTTAGATGCTCAATATTAATGAATGATACAGTCAGATGTGATGGCGGACTGTACAAATCCCTACAAGCGTGGAAAGATCACAAGCTACACATTGAGCATGAGGTACAATCATTGAGACTGTAGACCATAAAACATCAATGAAAACCAAGCAGATATAACCTCAAGGACTGCAAGTATTTGCATAGAGTTAATGTGACAGATTTTGGTATTAACCCTTTTCTGCTCTGTGAATAGATTGAGACATTGCAGACTAAGATCAAAAACCTCAGAGAGGTCAAAGGTCATCTAAAGCAGGTTCGACCGAAAGAATGTGAATGCAACCAAAACATGTGAGTATCATTTTTTTTAATGCTTTTAGTTTATTTATTTAGACGTTACCCCTGTCACATGATACAATTATTTAATATTTGCTTTCAAGGTACCAGTACCCGAACAGAAATCTGCTTAAACTCAAATCAGGCCGGATACATTCACTCAAGTAGGTCTTAATTCATTATATATTGCAACCGAAAGGAAATAACTGTATGATTTGAACATAATTTAACATTCAGTATGTGATAATGAAGATATCTGCTCTTTTATTCTGAACAGAAAGACTTCCAAGGACAAGAAACAATGGCTGATGAAAGACCAGAAACGCAGGAAGAAGTTGAGGAAATTTCTTAAGCGGCTTCGTAACAATGACACCTGCAGCATGCCTGGCCTCACCTGCTTCACTCACGACAACCAGCACTGGCACACTGCTCCCTTCTGGACAAGTACGGCATAGCAACCTGAGACCATGTTTGTGTGTAAATGTGTTAATCTAAAACTGATCCGAACTGTGATTAATCTAAAACAAAAACACCTTTCACACAATACTATAAGATTTTATCTGTTATATCTTGTTTTTTTTCCTGCATGCTCTCAGTGGGGCCCTTTTGTGCTTGCACAAGCGCCAATAATAACACTTACTGGTGTCTGAGAACCATCAATGAAACGCACAACTTCCTGTTTTGTGAGTTTGCCACTGGCTTCCTGGAGTATTTTGATCTCAACACGGATCCTTATCAGGTAGGTCTTCTGTAAGCATTTTAGCTTCATTTTTAACTAACAGTGATTTGCGCAGATGGCTCCATGAAGCTATCGCAGGGATCTGTGTAATTTCCACTGATGTTATCTGCTGTGTCCAGCTGATGAATGCAGTCAGCACGCTTGATCGGGACGCAGTCAACCACATGCACCAGCAGCTCATGAAACTGCGCAGCTGCAAAGGTCACAAAGAGTGCAGTCAGGAGACAGGTGAGTCACGCCACCTGCTCCATGTGTCACGCTAACAAGCGTCGCATTTCCTCTCAGTATTGATAAAAACATACAATTTATAACCCAATGTTCTCATCTGTTAAAGGTGTTAAAGAAAGAAACTCTCTTTACGATTACAGGTATGACTTTGTTTTGCTTCTTTTTTTTGGAGTTTTATCGCAATGAACAAATGGTAAACATACCTTTAAAAAAATTATGTGACAATACTGTTGTTAAATAACCCATAAATGTTAATGCAACATAAGATATATGATTTATTAACACTTTATAAAGATTTGTTTGTTTACTTTTGTTTTTGTTGTATGTGCGTATGCGTGTGTGTGTGTGTGTGTGTGTGTGTGTCTGTGTGTGTGTGTCTGTGTGTATGTGTCTGTGTGTATGTGTCTGTGTGTATGTGTCTGTGTGTGTTTGTATGTGTGTCTGTGTGTGTCTGTGTTGTTATTGGATGACATATGCGTGTGTCTCCTCGTGCCTCAGGCCCCTTCATCGTCGAAAGAGGCCAAAAGTGAAGAAAGCCTCCAAATCAACGTGAGTTTGTTGGTACACACCATCTGTTTAATATCAGCCTGCCAGTTACTGCCACACGTCCCAGGCTGCCCTTCTCCCTCAACCGTACAGTATCTGTGCCTGCTGTCTCTCTCTGCGTTCCCCCATTCCTTTACAAGCACAAGTGACATCATTGTGACACAAGTCCTTCATCCCACAAAGTGTGTTAAGAGAGGCTGTTGCTAAGCGACCCACTGCCATAGTTTTACCATGTCCTTATTTTGTGTCTGACCTTACTCTGTACTTTTTCTTTGTCATCTGAAATCCCATTAAGATAACTAATGATGTGTTTTGTTTGTTAACAGGGGCCAAATTTGGGAAGGCTGGGTGGGTTAAATTTGGATACGCTCTTCACCTTGAATGATGCGCAGGGGTGCGAACCGAAGAACTGACCTGAGGACAGCAGGCACGTGGTCATTTCTAGCACAGTATGGATTCAGAGGGAGTCTATCAGTGTCTATCTCTTTTGCTCTCTTCTAAATCGGCTGCGGTAAATGTAACACTCAGAACCTGTTTTTCCATTCACTACATTTTTGTGAAGTTTTTATGAAAGACTTTTGGACAAATACCACTTTTTTTCCATAACGGAAACTTTCATGGACTGTTTTTATGAGCCACTCACTGGCCAATCATCTAACATTTTTGTTTGAGGCCGATCACAAGACAAATACTCATCATTAGTAATAAAAAAAACCTGGTGTTCTTCACAACATGGTGTTTTTAATGTATTTTTCATTGATGCTGTGTTATAAACAATAAACAAACTACTCTGTTGTCATTTCTGTGAGACTGTGACGTGAAGCTGTGATTCTGTGTTTTTTGCAGAGCTCTCGGATCTCTCTGCTGCTGTAGATATTTTAATAGAACTTTCAAAGTGAAAAAACAACCGTCAGATGTTCTGAACTCATTTTGTATGATATACATCTGCAACTTATGTGATTATGTTGCTTATCATTTGAAACATGGTGCTACTGTAAGTTAACGCTTGGAACTGAATGCTGCATAGTATGTTTTTGAATGTATGTGCAATTAATGTAAATATTAGAACATTTTGACTTTTTTGACTGTCAACGGTGTATAAAAGGTGGTTGCAGTCTAACAAAGGTTTTAAGTTTATTTGTATGCACTTATGAATAACATACTAAATGGTGTTGGAGTAATAATGTGTTGAGTATGTCATGAAATTTCATATATCTATGTAGTTGTCATCATGAACCAGTTTGTTTTCCTTTGCCTTGGAATTTGGAAAACAATGAAATTATAGTAGTTGGTAAATAAAGTGTTAAATACCTGTGAAAACTCCTTTTTATTTTCGCATCTATTTGTTATCTGATTTGTTTATGCATACATTTAAGCATCTATTAGTTTTAATGCATTACAGTTATTCTAAATTGCATTACATGATTTGCTTAGCAATCAGTTTTCGTTTCATGGAGTCTCACTTTTTTCCATCCCAAATACGGCAACGAAAATAGATGGACACAGTTCTTGCTTTTTACTGTTTCGCACAGACTTCCTAGTGTTTACTTTCTATACAAGACAAGAATGTGACAACGCACCAGCAGGCGGCGCTCTGTGGATAATCCAAACTGTACTTGGCATTATAGACAAACACGTGAATTCAAATCCAGTTGCACCTGTCGCGCGCCGTAAAGCAACACCACGGCACGTTATTTGTTGCGCAAAACTTATTTTGGGAGTCACATTAACTCGGTTTGTCGGACAGGAGTGTCAGTATCTGTATATAGGGGGTGGGAAGGGGAGGGGTGCGCACGAGACACCCCGCCAACCGGCTCACGAGCCCAGCAGCAGCAGCACGGGCGCGCGCGCGCACAGCTCATCGCGAATCTCTCGCGCAGGACGTCCGACGGTCGCTGAGATCGTTTAACCATCTTTACTCGCACTTTTTTACACGTTTTTGTGGTTTTGACCGTACGATGTGAGGTGAAATGGCCGGGACAAGGTAAGAGACGGAAGTTTGTGAGAATTAAGCAAGTTTTGACAGAGAGAAAACATTGTTTTGACACGAGGGTTAGCGCGGCGTTTCAGGAACAGACGGTTAAACTTTGACTTCAGTGTAACTTACTATAAAAGTACAGATATAAATAAATGCGATATGATCTGTTGGTGTGAGATAAAGTTGGAGGTTTTGTGAATGAAACGATTTTCCCAGGAGTTTTCCCAGGACTGGGGGTTCAGTCAGTCATGTGAGAAGTTTTAATTCACTCGCTGTTGTCGTTCATTCAATATACAGTCATTACATTAGCATCAATGTTTTCTGCATCTGTTTGATTTAATCATTTCACTCCTAACACAATATCCTTAAACTACTTGTGTTAACTAAGACTGTTTTATAGGTTTAATGGTCAAACTAATCGGAGATAATATATATATATAAATCTGAGGAAATGAACTACTTGTTGTAATTTAATATAATAGTGAGTCTGATCCCGATTCGCACGGGTGGCATTCAAAGCAGATTCATTTTGCGCGATGGTTACAGGAAACCACTTTAACCCCTTTGAAATCCCACGAAACCGGCTGTCGCCTTTGCTGTGGTTACAGGCACCGAAGTGAAGTAATGCGAGTTGGGGACACATGTTTCGTTTGCTGTGCTTTTGCACATACTGTCAGCAAAACCAGCGCATGTGTTTGGTGAAGCGCTACACATGTACGACTTCATTAAGTTGGTTAAATTAACACGTTGCGCCCTCTGATCTCGATTATGATACAGATGCCGAAGCGTAAATAGATGAAACGAGGCAGCTGAAAGACCTCCGTGACGATCCGCCTTTTGATGTAACAGGCTACGGATCTTTGATCRGCTGTATCGATGGTWCTCTGTGTTCTGGTCTCTGTGTTCTGGTCTCTGTGTTCTGGTCTCTGTGTTCTCGTCTCTGTGTTCTCGTCTCTGTGTTCGTCCAAAAGCTGGACGGGGCAGAACGTTTGACGTGTTGCTTTAAACGTTGCCACGTCCCTGTGCTGTGGTAGTCTTAAGGTTGTTTAAACGTTCTGGCAATGTACTCTGGGGTTGTGAATTGACACTGTAGAAAAGCAAAGGAAGTCTGATATGACTAGCAACAGTATGAGAACTCAACTGTTTTGCTATAATATTAATAGTACCTTGTAAGAGGGAACATACATTTTAGTTACAGCTTATGAATGTAAGTGCATGATATGTTTTGACAAGCCGAGGTTTATCCGTGATCCGGAATGACTCACAATAGGATGTTTTTCCCTGTTTGCATATCTGGTACACAATAGTGTGCAGACAAAAGGAGGACGTTGCATTGTGACAGCAGTTTTGCACTGGTGTAACACAAGACCTTTGAGCTCAATGAAAAAAACACCCTCTGGTCGTTGTGAAGTGTTCGGCTTCAGGGCACGTCTCGTGGGGCAAAGGGTGAATGTTGCGTTTTCCTCTTTCATTTTGTGTGTTTGCTTAGATCGCGGCATTTGTGAGGATACCATTCTTTTGTGTAATATTATATAATGTGAGTCAGTACGTCACGGCTAGTTTCCTGGCATTTTTAAATAATGCATTGAATTTTGGCTCTAATTTACTTAAAATATTTACTTCTAATTTGCTTTTAGGTTTGCATGTTGCCATATTTACATATTTGTATATATGTATAATTTACTATATGTAATATTTTAGCCAAATGAGTGCCTATGAGTATTACTGTGAGTTTTAATGAGTTATGTCCTTTTGTGAATGTGGTCTATTTAGTTGGAATGCAGCTATTGTCTCCACCCTTACAATTTGCACTGTTATGTTAATCTTTTCAAAACTTCAGATCCCCAAGCCCAAAGCATTATTTTTTTCCTGTCCTCACTTAGATGCTCTCCGCTAAGCCCTGTTACAAATGTTAACAACTCAGTCAGCTGGGCGCTCGGGGCTCCGTCCCAATCTCCTAGGAGCTGGCTTTGACAACGTCCTCTTTTGAGGTGTTGAGGTGACCTCTGACCCTGCTCCCACCCGGGAAACAGGCTCTTTCCCAAACATTGAGCCTGATAGTCCTGTGAGAAAGCATTGCCAGGCATGTTTATGATAAGGACTTGATGTATTCTCCAGAAATGGTTAGGTTAGGCCATAGCTATTCTCTCTGTATCTTGCTAAATGGCTTTCATGGTTTTTCAGTAACTTGGTTTGAAATCATTTTTTCTATTGATGCTTTTCTATCTAGCACACATCTATGTAGTATATACTGCTACCTAGTCTGTCTTCTACCCTCACACTTGTTTGTTCACGTCCCAGTAGGTCGTGGGTGGGGTTGTGTGTGCGTGCCTGTAAATGGCGGGCTTGTCAGATTTGTCCCCACTAGAAAGGATTTATTGTTGTTTGGTCAAACAGTTGCTGTTTGGCAGTTACAGGCAAGCTATGTAACCCCCCTCCAGAAGTTTCCGGCACCACTGTCCGCCGCAGCCTCACGAGACAGGAAGTAGATGAGCAGCCGTTTGGACAAAAGGAGCCATATAGTACATATGCACAGTGCGTCGTCCCAATGATGTCAACTCTTTCGCTTTATATAGACTGAATTCCCGGAAGGGGGTTGTAGTGCAGCATCCCATACCCTTTTTCTTACCCCAAAGCCACACACCCCCGCTGATCCACAGCTCACGTTCTGATTGGTCACCAGCGCTGTGAGAGCTTTAATTGTAAAGGGGGTTGTTCCAAATGAATAGAGCTTGATGGTTAAGCTAACAATGCGTCTCATTGTCACGTTCCCATTACCCATTAGTAATGGTTGGAATTCTCATGTATTGTCATGTATATGATAGTAACTTACCACAGTTTGTCTAGACAGCTTAAGGTCATCTTTTTAACTAGAGCTCATCAGTTCTTATGTCTTCGGCTATCGTTTTCTTAGTAAAGTCAAGTGACTTAGGCCATGGACACACTACAAATCTTTGCAAGAGATTTCACTCCAGATGGTCAGTACAGTTCTGTTCACACTACACAGCGCTGAATTTGGTTGTTGAATGCAGTTCCCTCCTGTTCATGCTAACTGAACTCTGTGTACATAATGGGATTATTTACTCAGAAGAGGAGTGACAATGGTATTTAGCTGCAATGTGTACATGGTTATTAAATTACACCCATAAAATGATTAGCTACATAGAAGCAGTCATGGTATTATAATTTGGAATAAAATAAATGATTAAATCATTATATAATATGCTTCATTTAATTCGTTTTCTAAACAGATTACTATCTAAGATTAGATTACATGTAGTTGAAAGGCGGTGGTTATGTTGTCACCAGTTAAATAGAATTGAAAAATAATAACGTTGATAACTACTTTTGATTAAAACTACCCAGTAGCAGGTAATTTTTTCCGTCCTGTTCTGTGTGCATTTCCTTTGCCTGTTACACAAATTTTTTTTGTTGGCAATCAGCCATTTAACAGCTCAATTCCTGTAACCAATCTGTTAACACAAGGGCAGCTATATCAGTCCTGAAATGTTATCCCTTAAGATAAATGAAGCCAGTGTTAGTCTGTACAGCCGAGAAGCGTAAAAGTGAAATGGGCGGCAGCAACTGGACCCTGACCTCTGCGGAGGCTGGAGGTGAACTGGGCAAGAGGCTTGTTACTAGGCTTGTTACTAATCATTTGTCCTCCTCAAAACCAAAGCTAACCTACCTGTACTTCCACTGTTGTCTACTGTATCCAACCCAGGGGCCAGGAACTTAACCTTCTGCATACTTACCTGTCAATCTCATCTTCTCAGGGGATTCAGTACCGTGGGAAAGATGTCTGTGTGCGACAAAGGAACAGTATGCATCTATTTTCATTACTTTTGGCAGTGTAAGAAAGTATGGAGAGATTAGCCCACGCAGAGAACCGTTTGTTAAGATGAAAACAGGTAATAAGTTAGATGACTGTCACACAGATTCAAGCGTATATGTAGACCGTGAGACCTGCGGGTCTGTGGGTCCAGATTTTTCTGGTATCCGTGGAAGTGAGCCCTCACTTTACAGAACTAAAGGATTCCTCTGACAGGTGCAGCAGTTTGCTTTTGAATGAATGAATGAATGAATGAATCCACACTCCTCTGTTTCAGGGGCAGGGCCGAGTCTGTGCTGCTTTTCATCAGTGTTCTGTTTGTGGAGCTACGGCTATTGTTTGCCTATTTGTGTACTCAGCTGACGCTCTGTGCATTTCTGTTTGAGAGTGACACAGCATGTTTTCTGTACTTTGGGACAACAAATAATCAAGTTAAACTTTTAGTGAACCATATGGCTTGACTGGAAATAGTGACGTTTTGAAGCTGTTTGCATTGAGGAATTAGCTACAGGTAATAGAGGAATAATAGAGAATATTATGGTTTGCCACACCTTGACTCCTTGGTAATTCTGTAACCCAACCTTTCCCATTATTTGCATACTCTTCCATCGTATTCAATGGCATTATGTCACCAATTTAACCACAAACCTTTTCACTTGTTCAGACAAGGACACAGGAAGGCTGCTCTTTATAGTTTTCAGTAAATATTCCCTTGCAGGGAATACAGTCTATTTTTAATTAAAGTGGCTTAATTTGGCACTTGTAGCTAGCCAAAGTTTGTTAAGTCAAAGGCAAGTCCTGTTTTTAAACACATTGGGTTGGCGTTGCCAACAGGTGTCAAGTGTCAAGCTCAGAATAGTATGTTATTGTTGGGTTTGGCTTCCAACTTTAAGGCTTAATGGCAGCTTAGAGATTTTGTGACGGGAAATTATGTTGTCTTCATTAATGTTTTTAAAGTTTGGCATTTTTGTTTACTTAAAGTGGTCCAGGGCAGTTTAAATCAGAGGTGGAATTTTAAAAATTGCACTACATAAAAATGCCATTTGGCCTCATTTTGAAACAATGGTTTTTGTCCATTATGTAGTTGTTTTGTTTTTAGTGCTTGGAGATCAGCCATTTTACTGCTATTTTTAAACAATGGTGCAGATTCTGAGGAATCTGGAAAAAGTGTCATTGTCTTCTCTATAGTGAATAAATTTGACCTGATAACAAATGTGATATCTTCATTTGGACCACCCTGTGGAGATCTAACAGTTTTGTGTTGCTCCATTTTTTTGGTGACCTGATCTCAACTACTGCATATTGATCCCAACAACTATATAACACCTAACTGTGACAACCACATGTCTGACTGCTTGATGTTAACAGAGGCCTCAGCCAACATGTATTCCTGGTTATTTCTGCACATGCAAATCTGTTTAATAATATAGTGTCAGACAATTGAGTTTGATGAGGAGGAATGTGGTCTTAAGAATTGTTGCTGTAACCGAAAGCCTCTCCAGAGACGCTAAAAACGGGTGAGAAACAGGTGGGTGGAGTTCAGCACACAATGGCCTGTAGTTTAACTACTCTTCAATTACACTCTCCAGCCCATAAAGCTCTGATCTTCTAGTGAGAAAGACCTCTTCTCAAAGTCTAGCTTTCGCAAAATAGACTCTGCAGGACAGAAGCCTTTGTGATCAGCGGCTCTGGTGATTTTACCCATAATTCACTGGGTCATATAAACACAACAGTCACGTTGTGTTGCACGTTGCACACCCAGGGTTAATACTTCAGTTGAAAATCAATGTTTCTCCCGATCAATCGCTGTTTCCCTCAAGAGAAGGCTTGAATGTTTAGGGGTGTTAATGAAGGTAAAATGAGCTGATTGTGTCCCTCAGACAGATGGTGTCCCAGCATGCCTCTGCTGAGACTTAGTCAGGTCTGTTGTTTTGGTTTGCGTTTCGCAGCTTTACCTGGCACCAGCTGTATCTTGGTTTAAATCTCTCCTGGGTTCTGCATCTCTATATATAGTGATGGCAATATCAACAGATTTGTTACTTGTTGATTTTTCAAATCTAAAAGACTGAGAAATAAGAAACATTGGGCTGCTTGCTTTACTCGTCTATTTCGGTTCTTGGAATCGGCTTTGGTCGAAGTCCAGGAAACAACCAGCATAGGGACATGAACGCACAAGTGCACAGTTCAGTGTTTGACCATTGCTGCAGAGGGCACGTGGCAGGAACACACTTGTTGTGGCGAGACGTTTTTTAAGGAACTGGCCGCACTTTAACACGCCTCACTGGAATCTTGTCAGATCTCATCAGACCATGCTAAACTGATGAAGATGCTTTGAAAAGATGATTTACAGTAGCTGTGTCTACCTGTCTAGACACCTGAATGTTCAAACCCAATCTCAGGTTTTGTTGTAGTTTATTTTACTGTACCATGCCAGATAAGTATCGGTATTTTGATTCTGTCAACATGAGTCATATCGATTTCAGAGCTCTTTGTTGGATCAGGTGACCTTCTGAAGCATTTATGTCTGGGCCAGATAGTCTGAGATCCCACATGGCTGAAATTAGCACACTTAGGGTTCCTCTGCATTAGGAAACTAGATCAAAAGAAACAATCAGTTTCTCCGATGGGCTAATGTGACCCACATTGGTTGCTTTGGAGTTTTTTATTGTTTAGGTCATCATTGGATCACCCATCCAACATGTGCTACTAAAATGAGATGTTTAGGAATAATATTTGAGTCATATTTTAAAATATAGCGCCTCTGTTTGGTTGTGTGGATTCAGCATTGCACTTCATATAATAAATATTCATCATCGTTACTGAAACTGAATATCTGTTATGACAGGGATCATAATTGTAATATTTAAGCACTGCGATTAGTGAAAGCTGTTAAGTGACTGGTGAAACTAGTTATGTGACTTTCCACACCTCAGTGTTTGTGCATACAATTGGAAGAAGATTATATGGTCTATAATATTTTATTATCAGTCACATGACAATAAGCTGTGAGCAGATTGTATGTGCAGGGAAACCTGACTTGTCTCTTTGCCCTGCAGGCATCTGACTATGTGAGGCAGAGAGAGAGTGTGTGTTTGTGTGTATGACGTTTGTGTGTGTGTGTGTGTGTGTGTGTGTGTATGAGAATGCATGTGAAAACTTTACAGCTCACACTGTGAAGCGCTACAGCTCAGTCGCTGTATCTGCTGATAGGATTATTGGTGCGCTGAGCCAGCGTTTCTGAGCGTGGACTCTCACACATGGTGACTCTCAGGAGCTTTGGCCTAATTCCCCTGGTAACACATCCATCAGATTGCACTTAAAAGATTGACCGCAAAGCTCGGCCTGTAATTAACAACAAGAACCTGTTGGCGCATCTGTGCCATTTTGTGATTTGATTGTGATTCGATTCATTAGGATTTGAACATCACAGCTTTTATTTGGTAAACGGTTTCACTCGGTATTATCAGATTATTTAGTTTTTGGGTGGTAGCCTAATCTTTATGCAGAAAAAATATAAATTTTACCATGCGTGTTCTTTCTTTCTGTCCTCAGCTCTGATTGGGTGGAAATCCTTGAGCCTCGTTCTCAGGAACGCATGTATGTGAATCTGGCCACGGGGGAGTGTGGCTGGGACCCGCCCATTGATGTGCCCATCCGTCAGGCCGATGGCAACCAGTGGTGGGAACTGTTTGACCCCCACAGTGGCAGGTTCTATTACTACAACTCTGCCAGTCGCACAACCGTGTGGCATAGGCCGGAGGGTGCGGACATCGTCCCTCTTTCTCAACTTCAAGCCATGAAACGACACACAGAGTCTGAGCGCAGGACCGACGCGAACGCTAAAGACAGGCAACATGGGAATCAGTCTACGGGGAGTCAAGACAGACGCACCCCCCTGCCACCCATGGAGCCCTACAGGCAAGAGCCGGAATGTCCAGGCAAAGAGTCTGCGGAGAATGAAACCATGAACAGACAGAAATCAGAGCTGCACAGCACAGACGGCGGCCGTGATGTTCTCAGGTAGGACTTTGTGCTCTCATGGTGTTCATTGTACCTTAGAAATATCTGACCCTAACCAGAGATCAATTATCTCAGACTGTTACCAGAGTATCGCTCTGATTTTCCTTGACTTCAACTTGCGGCTACCCCTCTTGTGTTTACTGTGCACTCATACGGCAGTCATTTAGGTAAATCACTGCCAAATGTGAAAACGGTTGACATTTACTCATAACCCTTTATTATGGAATGCCGTATGAGAGCTTATTTCATCCCAGACCAATCAAAACCACCTTTTCTTCTATAAAACCAGATTCCAGTCATGCCAGCTATATTTCACCTGGCTTTAAGCCACGTTTCTGTTATTTCAGGGCCTTGTGCCTTACCCTACTACAATCCTCTGGCCATTCTTTTTTTCCTAAAACAATCTCAGGGCCCCACCAGATGAAAGCCGTTGGGGTCGGGGCTCATGGAGAGCCAAACCACTGCGGTTCAAACGTGACTGGACTTTCTCTATTTCCCGCAAGGAAAAACGCTCACCAAGCCACGGTATACATTATCCGGCACATGCAGCGGTTCTTTCTATTTTAGGGAAGGTTTAGCAGATCCCTTATGCTTTTATATCCATCCATGGAAAAAGAGTTAATGGAGTCCAATATCATAACACCACGATCCCACTGCAGCTTGGAAGGATTTCGGAATATTGTGGCTGCTCGTGGCACGGGTCCTCTGAGTTTTAAGGAGTTTTTTGAGTTATCGTCTGTCTTTGCTTTTAGACACACATGACTGCTGTTTCTGGGAGGCCTTGACATTTTTGACCTTTAGGTAAAACTAGAAGGGCAACAAATTTGTGACCTTTAGGTAAAACAAGACGGGCAACAAACCACTCCTCCCCTCCCATTGCCTGGCCTCCAGTGCAAAATGAAGCAAAAGTATGGCTCTCCTGGGATCCCACACGTCTCAGGCCTTCTTACGGATAACTTACATTTTTTAAAGGTTATGCAATCTACCCTAAATAATGGGCAGCTGTGTGAAAAACAGAGACCATAACTATAGCTTCATGAGTGCATTGTAACAAATTTAGCGTGTGGTATTATTTCAGATCTCTTTGTAGAGATCTGAAATAATACCAAATAATAATAAATAATATTTTGTCTCTTTGTTCAGATTCCTTTATAAGTGGGGTTTGGTTTGTTATATTGAATATTTATGACATTTTATTGGTAAATATTGCAAATAGTTAGTTTAATTCACTTCTGTAAACCTTGTTTAGGTCAGACAATCAAAACGTCTGATTCAGTAGTTACATTTGATCAAAAACAGGGAAGTATGTAGTGTATTGTCATGTTTTTAAAAGTATATACAGGTAAATAATTTTAGATTATTTCTAGATTATCTGCATGGAAACACTTCAGGTTCTGTTACACGTTTTTTTTATCAATGCAGAGAATAATTGCTTACACAGTAAAGAGAAGTAATTCATAATAATTGTTCTATAATTATTATAGATCTCTTGCAAAACCCTCTTTGTTGTTGCTTCATCGCTCAAGGGGAAGGAGTCGCCAGTGACTGTTTTGTTGTATATCTAAAAATACAAGGCAGGGAGTGGTCATAAAATATCGGTCTGACAACGATCCAAACAACACCATCTGTGTTATCATATGCTGTGTGCAGTGTAAGCAGCTTCCTCTGATTGATGAACAAAGTGCTAAATCTGCTAGCCATCACGCCCGCCCCTCCAGGACATGGTACTAGCACAGGTCGTTGGTGCACAAGCTAGTAAAACTAGCACAAGGTTTACCCGTGTAAACCAATCCATAAACAATACTACAGAGAAACACTCGTAGCAGTTAAGGCTGTTAAAATGATGGATTGGGGGGAGCCTGTTTTTCCACCATCAAACATCTGCACTAGTGATCACAAGGGATTATTCAGCAGAGCCTGTGTGTTATCTAGCATGCAGCCATTTACTGAAGTTGCCATGGCGAGGAGGTCAGAGATTAGTGGGTGTCCTCCGCACTTCCTTGCCATGTGACGTAGTGGTGTAACGTAACCCCCGGATGACCTGGGGAAGCCGTGAAGGGGTCACTTCTTTCTTTTGTCCTGCAGAAGGACCCCAGGCAGAGCGGCTGCTATAGAAAGACAGTTTAGTTAACATGCTAATCTCTGGGGACCAACTGTAAAGGGTCCTATAGTATGAATTGGTCCTGGTTCTAAATTAACAACAACACCTTCTCTTTGTGGACAGATTGACGATATTGGTAATTGGGATTTTCCTGCAGTGAAGTAGCTCTGGTTAGGTATCAAAGATTTGTAGCCAATCATATATCACAACTGAAAACCCCTATAACTCTATTGTTATAAAGAAAGTAAGAAACTCGTTCGACCTCCTGCAGGGGAATTTCTAATGAGTCACACTCTGAAGTTATTCCCTCATCTAGTCACACATCCTCATTTACAAAATACAAACAAAACAGATTCGCTCTATACGAGAAGATATGAAAGATATTAAACACGCACTGCACTTTTACATGCCAGTCTTGTGCAATCGTGTTCAGAAGGAATCTGTTTTAGAAAATGTCTGTTTTCCCCCATGCATGTGATACAGGTGATATTTAACATGTAATCATATATTTATTGTTATATATGTTGACATGCATGTATAAAAACAGACAGTATTATATCCGTTTATGTATGTTGCATATTTGTATATCTATTAAGTCTGTTCATATACTATATATGTGTGTGTGTGTACATGTGTATATATATATATATTACATGTGTATATATATGCTTTGGATAAAAGCGTCTGCCAAATGAATAAATGTAAATATATTATATCAGTTTCTGTATAGAAGTAAGTGAATAATTTTTGTTTTTGTTGATTTAAGTGGACTGCAGCATAAAGGCCACCTTTAGCTGTTTTGTATAATATTGTTTATGGGGCCCGATAGTTTTCAAAAGTTACTTTTCATGTGGTTTTTACCTTTAAACGGTCATAAACATGTAAAGCTGTAAAGAGATTACACTCAGCTCTGTCAGGCTTTAAGTCTCTTGTGTTTTCTGTCACACACATTTGGTGCGTCGCCTCAATCCTTTACTTAGTCTTTAACTAGATTAGTGTCCTAACACAGATTGTCTATGAAAGTGGAGCAATTTCAACTGCCATTTGTTTTATTTTAGTCATGCCTTTGGTGTTGCTTAAAATACTCTGAGAACAGACTGCTGTCGTGATCCGCTGGTTCCCCTTTAAATGCAGAGAGCTGTGAAATTTACAGCTTGGTGCAAAGCTGGTGTTTCTTTAAACCATAATTGCTCTTACCTCCCTAATCCTAAATTGTCCATTCTTTCGCTGTGTGTTTTTGTCTTTGCCCTTTGAACACGTGTTTTTATATACATGTGTTCAAGCATTTATGGGTAAGAAGTGAGTTATATATTATAGTTATATGTGTGAATGTGTGTGTATGGTGTGTGTGTGTGTGTTTATTTTTACTAATGCTTTTACATCTACAACACCGGTTGATATATAACTCTCTTCTTACTTCTTATATATCACCTCTCATAACACAAGATTAAAGCACTTGAAATTTAGTTTACACCTTTATCTTGTCATGTTGGTTCTCTGTACAGTATGTGCGCTGAGCGTGAGAGGAGAGGCGGTTTTCACAGCTGTAACCAGAGCTGTGCATTCTCATGCTATCTGATTTCATATCAACAGATGTAGATTAGCGCTGACATTCCAGAGGCACCGCATTGTCCATATGCTAAGCTGGTCCCCCTCTGACTCTCTTTTCTGGGAATATAGAGGGTCGTATGAACATGTAGAGCACAAGCCTGGTATCTCTTTAAAAAGTCATGCAGCGGTCAAATGCTAATTAATTATAGCGTTACGCAACCAAACCTCAGTACCGGGTGTGTTGCAAAAAACAAGAATTCTTTAATTATTGTTTTAACCTCCATTTTGTCATATATCATGCAGCCCCTTGTGACTACAACCTGTTTGGACAGGCCTATTTGTGTTGTATAAGTTCTTGCTTGCATAGGCTGGCTTAAAGTTTCTGAAGATTGGACCGTGATGGTGGTCAGAGCTGCAGTAGGGTGTGGAGAACGAGGATGGGCCGATCACGTGTGAAGTATGTGAAGAAGCTAGACTCGCTGGCTCAGTGAGGAGATGTGATCAGCTGTCTGCAAACAGCTGAGTTCTCTGGACCTCAGCAGGTTTGAACAACTTTGCCAGCTCAGAAATTTCCATCGTTTACCCCATGTTGATGAATTGTATATAGAATGTTTATTGTAGCCGTTCTTGGGTGTGTTGTTTGAGTGCATGTTCATGTCGTTGGGTTTTCACATCTGTTGAGATGATAACTATCAACTCTGAGTCATGGTACATGCTTTGCTATAGGTCACATTTCCTCTTCCTGTCCAAAAGATGAAAATAGCACATTATCTCAATTTTTGCCTTGGCTTGGGGAAGAGTTGTAGACACATCCTGATGTTTCCCAATGCGTTCATAAAATAATGTACAGCTAGACACATTTGGACACAAAACTCTGCTGTCCTGAAATATGACGCAACAGACTGTTTGGAACAAATTGGACCTCCCTGCTCAGTTAACGTTATTTTCCCCACTGCCAAATTAAGTTATCTAAAGAGGCTTCACTTTCATTTTAATGAGCTTTTAATTTACGCTGGTTCTCTAGAAAATGACTAAGAATAAAAACACAAATTTCATAGAATGTTTGAAATTGTTAAGCAGATTTTGTATGTGATTTTTGTATGTTAGATTGTCTTTGTTTAAACAATACTTCATTCAGTCCAGTTAGTAGCAAACCCTCCCCCACACGGTTCTCATTATGGAACGTTGTGGTAGGAGAACCATTGCCATGACACTTACACAACCATGCATTGTCCCACTATTTAAACAATCCCGGCACTATTGAGTGACCATTGGAAGGAATGCTGAAGTTGTTTCTAATACCAACCAAGGCAGCCTCCCGTGACTCACTAATCTCACACACTCTCATTTTAATACTTGTTTATCTCCAGCCCTTTGATGCTCATACATTGGCTCTTTCACAGAGGGGCAGGGCCACCACTAAAACCCATGGGGCCTGGGAAAAAATTAAAAGGGTGGGCCCGGTTCCCACACACCCAGCAGCATAAAGATGCGTTCAGTGGCCCCTTGTCACCGAGCCTAGGGCGGCGTTTTTGAACGTAATCTAAATTGTTGCATTTTATGTGCTGTGTAAAGCCTGCCACTAATTTCATATCTGCATTACTGTTTTCTCTGTGCTGTGTAAATTGTCCTTTGAACTTTTTAACAGTCATTCTTCATGACAGGAAATTGAGCCTCCCGCTTGCTCCCAGTGCCAGAACTCATAAAACCACAGCGCTGATCTTTCGGCGCGTTAAATCTTTACTAAACCTCTCTCCTGTGTCGGTGTGATGCGTTTACATTACAGATTGTAATTTATACTGGCATTGTCAAGTTGATTACAGAACTTTTAGTCAAGGAGTGTGTGAGGATGTTGTGTCAGCGTGTCACGCCAGAGATAAACGAATGCTACATTTTAACAGAAAGAGCAGCTACTTGTTTACAGTCTTTTCTTTTGTGAACCACACTCACTGTCACCACCCTGAGAAAACCAGCACCATTTAAACACAGTGAGTTTGAAGTGGCTCACACTCACATGCTGTGATTCAAGTGTCAAGTCACTCTGTAAGTGTGTTAGACTTTGAACATTGTTGATTGTTGTGTTGTCACGTCTAACGTGCTTTACAATGGCCTTGGGGCTGAGCCAGATGGCTGTCTTCCAGTCTTCCAGCACATGCTACACCTGTACAGCATTGTAATAGGTTGCTTATGTTGACGTGTTGGAGAAATGATGGCCTGAGACGAAAAAGGAACCGCGTTAATGGAAGAACCGATCTCAGCAAATGGAACAGGAAGTGCTTCCCATGCGGTTCCTATTTCCCCTGGCTATTGTTCTTGTGTTGTTTTAAAATGCAACATAGGATTATCATAGTCACTGTAACTGTTAAATAACAGTTTTAAAGAAGCATTCACTCACAGCTTGCCTGTTTATTTAATCTTCTGGAGCTTGTATAGAGCGGATTTGTTTTGTTTGTATTTGGTGAATGAGGATGTGTGACCAGACGAGGGAATAATTTGAGAGTGTGACTCATTAGAAATTCCCCTGCAGGAGGTCGAACAAGTTTGTTACTTTCATTTTATCAGAGGAGTTATAGGGGTTTTCTGTTGTGATATATGATTGGCAACAAAAGGCTTTGGGAAAGCATAGCACTTTCAAATTACTTTCAGCACCGGGCAGACGTTCATCTCACACAGTCACGGTAAATTAAGTGTTTACTACTTTTGCTTGATGAGTTATTGATTTTATTTTTATTGTTTCATTCAGTTTAAGGGAGAATATAGGATTTTGTTTTGCCACTTGAGTTTTTTTGACTCTGTTTCTTTCTGTGATTTTGACAGAATGTTACCATATATATACCATATATATGTATATGTGTATATATATGTGTGTGTATACACACACACAC
>JBAJNP010005306.1:0-29572 GCA_036877545.1 Yasuhikotakia modesta
CCCAAACAATTATTTTTATATTGTTTCATGATTTGTTTGGGATTGTATATACAGAATCTATCTATGTAGGCTACTGCTTACTGTTTTAAGAACGATTATTTTTTATTATTATGTTTATTTCCATGTGCAGAAAGGTCGGCAACAGTTGTGACTGTCGAAGTGCGTTGCTAAGCACCCGTCAATTCGGCGCAGCATCAGCACCTAGCGCTAGACGAACGCGTTGCCGCATTGGATAAATATCATGGACACGTCCTAAAATATTCCGTTGCCTGTTTTATCTCTCAAAATGAGATACACGGAAAGGACAGAGAAGAACGATTAGGTTGCTCTTCAGATGTGAATATGATAACGATATTTTGTGTAAATAACACACAAATGCTCTCATTTGAAGTCTGGCGCGTTTACGTGGAGCACGGCGCAGTGATGCTTATTTCCGGGAGGCGTACGGGACGGGAGTCCCCCTGACTGCGAGGGGAAAAGGGAGCATCTTTACGGACTAAAACTGCCCCAAATTAAATACCAAGGTGAAAACATAAATTATTCTTCATAAATTAAAAGTACATCTTTTCAAAAACGAGAACACCATAGGTAGTTTTGGAAACTTTCGGTGCGGGTGTTGTTTTTTTTTTTCTTAATACCAAATATTTTTTAATAATTTAGTGTTAACTTATGAGACGTCTCACCAAGGATCAAGTTGGGGCTGTGAGACACTCTAGTGGAAACGCGGTAAAGAAACACTTGGCCTGTGCAGGGATGGGTTTGTTTCTTTAGTCCTGGCCCGCGAATTCTCTTCGTTGGTGTAGCCAGAAGGCCAAACCTGCTCCGCTGGCCTGCGGATGCGGCAGCCACACGGCCTGCTAAAAGCTCTGGGTACCGCAATGCCGCGGGGATGGGGAGAAAGAGCGGGTAGGTGGGAGATATACTGGAAATCAAGGAACAGTGGAAGCCGCAGATGTGCGACGCCAAAAAAAATGTTGACACAACATAAGCGTGACAATACCTTAAAGTTCCGATTCAACACTTGGATTTATGTGTTATGTGGGTTGTCATAGATTCCCATGGCATTTTCTTTACAGTCCGGTTTGTTTGTTTCCTGTCTACATTTGTTTGTTTTCTATGACAGTCTGCTATTACAAAAGCAGGTTGCATTCGTTTTCAATACGCGATCATTGCCGGTTCTAAATGAAATTTATAGGGAAAGACCAAATATCTTTTAAACCGAGTTACATAAATTAAGAAATATTCCTGAGGACACAATGCCATTACCATCGGACTCCAGCAGCGTGGTCTCAATATCGGGGTCTCGAGGTTTGTCTGACAGTCGCAGAACAATGTCTGGAAGGACAAGTGCACGCCTCTTGCTTTGCCTGGGCTTGTGTCACCTTGCCCTGGGATCCATGGTGCTGGCCTTCAGCTTCACAAGCCTGGCCTTCACCCCATCACCCCGTATCAGACAGTCTTGTCCTTTCTGGGCTGGCTTTTTTGTAAGTTTCTTCCTCTTATGAACACAAACACACACACACACACACACACACACAAAATGATGTATCCTTAATTGATCATATTTATTATTTTCAATTCTTATGTAATAATAATGCCTGCAGTTTGTATGATGGATATTGAGAATGTAATTTTTAGACATTTTAATAAAGAGCTAGTCTAACATTATTTAAAAGTTCTCTTAAAGCTATGGAAATGTCTTGCAGCAATGTAACATATCGTTATATGAAAATGTTAATCTTAAGCTGTTAATGGAACATTTTAGAAACTTTACAGAATAAAACAATAAAATAATGTTTGTACAGTGTCAAAAAACTAAAGGGTTTGATCATTCATAAAACTTTTAACATTTTTGTTACTTCATGGAAACATTAGGAAAACTGTCATGCAACCAAAAATTGTTAGCTGAGTATTTGCTAATACATAACATTTTGATGTTACTTGATGTTTTAACTATCCACATAAAGTTTAATATGCTTTTCCATGTTGAACAAGGTTGTAGCTTCAGGAGTGGTGGGTGTGATATCATGGAGAAGGCCTTTCACTCTTGTTGTATGTATCTTTTTAACTTCACAGAACGGTGTGTGTTCGATTGCTGCTCTTTGTTCTTCAGTGATGCTGTGTCTGATTTGTTCAGGTGTCGCTGTTTATGCTGCTGTCTGCAGTGTGTGTGATTCTCAGTCTGGCTGGTTCAATGCTTTCATGTCAGAATGCACAGATGGTCAGATCTTATCTTACATGTCAGGTACACTGTCCTGCATCTCTCCTCTTTTGTTCTATTCTTCTCCTCTCTTCTCCTAAGTAGTGTGTGTGTGTGTGTGTGTGTGTGTGTTTGTGTGTTATAGATGGAGAATGGCCTGTGTTTTTGCTGTGACCCAAAGCAGACATGTTCCCCAGTAGAAGATGAGACACTGGTCCTATACCAACTTGCAGATTGTCACGCAGTGCGTCACCAGCTCAAGGTATGCATTCTATTTGATTTATTCAATATTAGTGTAAGAGTCTGTGACATTTGCATTCTGTTCTTTCCCCATGATGTCACTGTAGCGTCTGTTTGCTTATATTTCACATCAAGTAATCTGCTCCAGTGCTGTTTGTATTGGTTTAAAGTCTGAGTAGAAGTCTTGTGTTTGCATAGGATCTTCTCTTTAGTGTCTGTGGCCTCAGTATTCTGTCCACCATTATCTGCACTCTGTCAACTGTCACTTGCAGCATTCATATCTTCTCTTTGGACCTGATGCATCTGGTGCGTGTAGAACGAAATATATTAGTAGAATTAAAAAAATTGGGCTGTATCATACATCGCTGTATTTTCTAGTGCTACAGTTTATGAAAATATTCCTCTCTTTCTCCATTTGCTGTAGCTGGCTCCTCATCGCTCACGCTCTGTTAACCCAGAATGCATCACTCCCCAGGATGCGTTTCTCAGTAATATGATGGATTTTGAGGAGTTTGTTCCACCCATTCCCCCGCCCCCTTACTATCCTCCTGAGTATACCTGCAGCTCTGAGACTGATGCACAGAGGTGAAGACGCACTCACACAACCATATATCTCTATCACACATACAAATATATAGCCATAAATCACAATCATATATTCACATTCACAGCCATATGTCTCTATCACACATACACATAGACTGCCATACATCACAATCATATATTCACATACACAGCCATACATCACAATCATACAATCATATATTCACATATACAGCCATACATCTCTATCACACATACACATAGACAGCCATACATCACAATCATATATTTTCATACACAGCCATACATAACATTACAGTTTCCATTATTCAGTACTGCTTCTTATGCCTTATTTTGAGTGTGTCTGCAGTGTCACATATAATGGATCCATGGAGAGTCCAGTGCCTCTGTACCCCACTGACTGCCCTCCTTCTTATGAGGCAGTTATGGGTCAAAGGGCTCTCAGTCAGGTAAATAAGGGGTGTGTTGATCAAATGCATAGTTCAGAGAAGTACTTAAGAATTTGCTACCATCAATAAAACCCAAAATGTTTTGTATTTCTACAGTATCATAAAACAATCCTTGACCAGTTTTCAGCTTTCAGAAATTAATTGAATCATCATCTTAAGATGACAGTTCCGGATGCATTACATTTAGTAAAGAATTACAATGCAATGAGTTGTCATTGTGTGTGCTTTCATTTTTTTATGATGCTGTCTCTGTTTGTAGGCCACAGTTTTTGACACTCCAGCTGGAGAAAGAGCAACATCTGCAGATTTCAGTGGTGAAGGTGAGCCCATTCTCTCTTCTTTACCTTAAGAAATCAGTGCTGTCTTTAACTCTTCTGCCTGTGAATATTCTGTCTCTCAGTGTCTATGGACAGTGGCTCTCTGTTCATGTCTGAGATTGTGGATATTCCAGATGACAACTCTCCATCCGAGGACTCCTGTCTCATGGAAGTAGGAATCGACATTCGGGTGCGGCCACGAGGGAGCAGTGATGGAGGGGAGGGGGAAGAATATGTCAGCTTTCGTTGTTCTGCACAACATCCTGGGGGGACGGTGATGGTTTCTTCAACCAGACGCTGTTTCAGAGGGGAAAGATCTAACTCCTGCTCTACTCCAAGAACATACAACACTTCCACTTACAGGTGAGGAGTTCTGAATGGTTAACATTGGTTAACTCAGGAAAGGTATTGCTGCAGCATGGAGATCTCCAAATGGGCAAGAAACTCCAAAACAAGGTGGGAGCTCCAAAATAGGGTTTGGCTTCCTCCCTTTGTCAGAAAGAAAAACACCTAACTTACTCTAACCACCTCCTCCTCCCACCTCCAAGTTCATGCCTGGTTTTGGAGATCTCCAATCTGGAGTTATATGTAATTGTCTAATATTAAAAAAAAAAATCATTGCTTTCCTCTTAATATGGCCAACAAATATTGGAAACATTGCAATATTTTGACATATAAAAAAATATAGTTTCTATGTCATCAGATCCACTAAAAGTTAGTGGTGTCCATAATCTCAAAGCCCAAAAATGGGTCATTAATGTTATTTAATCTCATTTATTCCCACCATTTGTAATAATTTCTCCATAGGTCACCAGTACTGAGACGTCAAGCTCTGTTGGCAAGAAGCTGCTCTCATTTGCAAATGTTAGCCAGCTCTCAGAAAGCCTCTGTACCAAAAATTCGAGTTTGTCCCTGCACGCCATCTCAACGAGACTCAGCCTCTATTTTTATTAATCCGCCTGCTGCAGCCCAGTCAACTGGCGCTCAAGATCACAAAGGACCCGTGCTTCAGCTCAGTAGATTTATACGAGAGCAAACCAGACCGAATCAAAATGACAATGAGGGCTTCTTTCCCCTTTGGCGGTCACACAGTGAACCAGGCCTTGGCTCTTCAACTGACACAGGTATGTGTGTGTGTATATATATATATATATATATATATATATATATTAAAAATAACACTAACTAAATGTGTTTTAAATATTTTTTATTAGAGATATTTCATAAATGATCAGAGATGATATGATGCTATTTATGTCAAATGATCAGGGGTGATTCAATTGTATATGTTTGTAATGGTGAATATGATATGTGATATTACTGGCTCCAGTGAGTGTTTGTAATTCTGTCTCCCTACCTTCTATCTCTGTTTTGCTCTCTATGTCCATGTCTCCTACATGGTAAAGGTCCATCATCCGTAGCTGGTTTGTTGCCTCACACCTCTGTGGCACTTCCAGCATCTTTGCCCAGGAAGGGCAGCATTAAGGCTGTAAGTAACCAATTACCCTCAAAACAGGCCCCAGCCGACTCACTCCATGTACCCAAAGACCGCACACGCTCACTCGGAGACCTCAAGGTTAGTCTGTTCTTAAAGATTACTCAACTAATATATGCTTAGAAACCATGTGACACTCTTTTACTTCACCTACAAGGTCACCAGGGTTTTAGTGAAGCGTTTTATGCAGAGGTCAAAGCGGAATTTAGTTCCTGCAACAGAACATTCTGGAAACTGTATTCAGGGGCCTAAAAGGAAGCCAGGAGGTGATGGAGGTCTGCCTTTAGAGCAGGTGATAACATTACAGAACCTACATATAGTGGAGTCTGAGACAAGTAATGAAAATATTTCTGTTTTGGATTTGTGTAATTGTTTTTCACTACAAATTATATTATTAGCATAACAATTTAGGTAGCTAAATAGTTACATTGAAACAATTTAACAATTTAGTATAAATAGTATTTGTACAATATTATGATTTTATTTGTATTTGGTATACTGAGTTTTTGCAAAACCTGATTTTCTTTCAGTATGATTTGAGAATGGTCAGTGTTACAAATATGCTTACATTTGATTAACGATAATTAAAACAGTGCAGAATTTCAAATCCCTCATCTTTATTTTTTTTTTACATTGGTCAAAATCCTACAACTTTATTTCCTGGTTGAAACATAAAAAGGTTTAGTGTGGGTTCAGGTTGTGGTTTATGTGTTTTGTCAAGGTGCTTCGTAACTCATGGGGGGCCAGCAGGGGGCAGCAGCACGTCCACCACCACCGCCGTGGACACCATCACTCCCATAGTGACAGTCGCCATAACACCCGTGGCCACGACAATGACCCTGTGAGCCCCGGGGGTATCCATCTGCGCAGCTGTGGAGACCTCAGCTCCACATCTGTAGTATCATTGCGCCGGCTCCACCCACTGCCGCACGGGTCATCAGGAACTACTTACTCAGAATCTGTCCTCTGAATTGGGTTGAGAGATTCTGGAATAGATTACTGCAGTGTTCTGGAAAGTGTGGCTGGGAGGGAGCAAAGAATTGTTGAACAATGATAAATGGAAAAGAATGTGGCACTGAGAATGATCTTGCATGGGGTTGTTGAGACCTGAAGCAGATAAATTTGAGGGTTGTAGCTGTTCTTATCATAATAACAACTACACTTAATAATCTATCAGACTCACTGCTCTCTGTGCCTGACAAACACATTGGTGCTGTTTTGCACATTTCCTCATCTGCTGTCTGCCTTTCCATGTACTTCTTTACATCCTTGGACATTTCATCTCCTGCTTCTTCTTTTATACACTCGCTGTGTTAACTTGCATTGGGAAAGAATGCAGCATTTTTGAAACAGCTTCTTTATTTACAGTGTGTTAATGCACTTATGCAATTACAAACACATGGAAAATGCATGCTCACACACACACACACACACACACACACACACACACACACACACACACACACACACACACACACACACAAAGTTAATGTCACTGAAACTTTTCATTCTGTTAGCATCTTTTACACCTTTACCTCAACATAGCAGAAAATATTCCAAACATCATCTTATATGAATCTAACCTCATCTAATATGAATAGCTCAAGGCTCTGTTTTTTTACCTCACATATCTGTTTCAACAGCTAAGGCTGACATGGCAATTTGAGAGTATTTGAATTGAAAGGCTTTTTTAATAGTTGAAGTGCATGTTATTAAACTAATTCAAAGATTCCCAGTCAGTGTAATATATCCTTACAGAATGCCTCTGCATGTATTGGGAGGACATGGTTTGTTTTATTTCAGATTATACACACACATGCTTGTGAATTGCACTTGTGCAAAGCTTAATGCCACTAATGCAAAGAAACTAGATAGAATTCATGAAAGGATTCTGTGGCAATAAACAGTACAGTTATGTAAACCTTGAACTGTTGCAGGAATGTAGATTCTTCTATTAGAAAAGAAGAGTAGAAGTCTTTTATGCTGAAAGATTTCTGATTATTCTGGAAAGTTCCATTAAACTTAAAATAATACATTAGGAGGACAACCATGTACATCTCTGTGAGGTATAAATGTATCACCTTTGTTTTGTTCTGTAAAAGATGTGTATCTGAAGGAATAATTGCAATCATTGATTGTTAAGAAATGCCTAAGAATCCTAATAGCTTTGAATTAGAATCAGTGTAACAAAACAATGCATTGACACAATAGCTATTTATGTAAAACATGTTGTTGCACGGATCTTATGCTTCTTTAAAGCACTGAAAACAAGTCTATAAAGGAGCTTGAACTTCTACCTCTTGCCTTGCAATCTGTCATGTTAATAGTTTAAGTAATTGAACGATTTTATGGGTGTTTATGTTATTTGTGAAACAACTTCTACACTGAATAATGAAAACGCTGTTTTTCTGGGAATGTGATGCCTAAAAAGAACATTAACAGAAGAATTTCTTTATGAACGTTTGATGCAATTTATGTAAAGTATAAAAACATTGCGGTCATTAATCAGTTTCACATCTCTGTGTTTCTTATATTGTCCCATGAATTACATTTGGTAAGACGTGTGGACTTTTATTTTGAAAGTGGGTTTAGATAAAAAAAAAGTGGGGTCATAGAGGCGTAAAAGTAGCGCCAGTTAACCCCATTGGTTTAATACAACGTTTTTAGCAGAGTTTCATTGAGTATGACAGCAACAATAACAAAAATCACTAGTTACGTGTCGAGTCGCTTTAAAACCAGAACTATCGAAATGAGGAAACCAGCCAAGCAAATCTGGAGGTAAAATCTTTAGTACATAATCGTTTGGTAAGTTACAGCAGTATATATAAGAACAAGTGAAGTCCAGGACAGCTACAGTAGCAACTTAAATTGTCATGAAAAGCAGACAGTGTAAATATTTACATTATATTCAGATTTTTTATTTTTGTTTCATTCTGACAAATGTCACATGCGTCCATCACATTAATGTAGTTTTTAAATAGTAGAAAAGCTACTAGAGAAGACCACCATTAGTAATTATTCATATTTTTAGTAGTTAATAATTCATAAGTTTTCAAATTATTAATAATTTCTATTATCTACGCTTTCTATTATGTAGATAGACTGCTTGAATTTTCATCTGATGAAGGGCAAGGTTTCTCTCTGCTCTCGGGTCAGCAGTATGTGGTAAGCGTAAGAACTGTGACATCCTGCTGTGTAGTGATCAGTCCATCAGCCGTGAACATGCCCTCCTCTTCCTCACTGAAGAGGTGAGTGTTCAGAGGAGTAACTCCTCAACTGAGCATTTCTGTGCTTTATTTATTCTACACTTTTCTGAAGAGAAAATTATTGAGACGCAATCCCAGTATGTATTGAACTCCGCTTCTGTCATTAATAGCCCTAATGATTTCTGTAATTATATTGTTTATTATATTTCTCCTGCAACATTTAGCATAATAAGTCTATGAATCATATAGCAATTTACCTCAGAAACAGGATATCATAGAGCCCAACACCAACATGTCTTACATCATCATGGGGCTGGGCCTGTTTAACAGTCTGTATGACTGAATCATACATTTTGAATCTGATTCTTCTGCCATTTTCATATGTAACAATACATAGATTTCATATGAATCAGGTTCTAAGGTACTAATTGGTTTCTCCAAATTAAAATGATTTTTACTAATAATTTAGAAAGGTTATCATTTGTGTCATTATTTACTTAGTCATTTGTACTATGCTACATTCAGTGCACAGTAAAATATTTGTGTAATTCTAACTTGATAGAAAGTAACCTAGAATAATGCATAGTAGTAAAATGCATAAGTAAACAGTAAACATAATCAAAAGATATAATATATGTTACTGTTCTTTATAAGGACAGTTACATTTTTCTTAGAACTGCTGTGTTTTTTATTAGGTAAATCTTTTCATGTACAAAAATAGCCTAGGTTATGTAGAGCAATTTGTATTGTGTGCTTTAATTTAGTCATCTACAATGAGTTCTGAAGTAAAGTGCAGGCCAAGTGCTTGGGACTTGCCCTCTGCATTTAACCCACCAGTTAACGCACAGACATTAGGAGTAGTAAGTAGTCAACATGCACACCCAGAGCAGTGGATTTTTATAGTGGCAGTCAGTGAAAGTCAGTGAAAATCTATACAGATTAAAATTGGAACATAGACAAACATTCACAAAACAAGATTGTATGGTGAAATAATGTTTGTATCGTATTTTGTAATGTATAATTTTTAACAGAATGCTATTGGGTAAAAAGAAAAAGTGTGTAAATGGGTGCCTGTAAGCGTCATGCCCTAGATGGCCCCATTCACTCTACATTTGTTAAGAACACACAGTGCTGAATGTTGTCTGGTACACATAGCTGTTCAAAGGATGTTTTTATCACTCTATGCTTTTGTGTGCAGAGAATCTCATTAAAAGATACGATGAGAAGCTTAGGACCTGTTCCACAAAGACACTGCAGATAATCACATTTGGGGTCCTTCAGATCAAGTTCAGGTTTGTATATCTTCCATTGTGTGCATCGGGATAAGAAGATCCTGATAGTGTTAACACTGTTTCATTTGTTTTGGATTTGTTCTGCATTAATGCAGATTTTTTTAAATTCATTATTGCCTATTATTTATTATCTTTAACCGTATTAAAATGGTGATATGCGCAAAATAAATCACACTTTTCCCTCTCAGGCTGGAGAAAGAGCGGATTGTGGTTTGTTCCTCTTGTGTTGATGATGAATAGAAGGTTTCCCTGTCTACAGATGGGCACTCCATCGGACCACACGCATCTTGTCATGCCCACTGTGAAGGTCACCATAAAGGTCAGGAGGCCATTGATTACTGAAACACTTATGTCACATGCATCATTGGCCCTTGTGGTTGATGCTTATATGGTTTACTGATTAGCTAAAACCATAGCTTGAATGTCACCTGAAATGAACCCAACCCCCCCTTAACTTCCTTTAGTAACGTAGGTCTGCTGCAGACTGTCACAGATGGAGGTTTCCAGCAAAGACACCTTTAATGATTATGAATGGAGGAGTTTAGTTTTGACTTGTCAAACCACATATAACCGGCGTACACATATTGTAAGTAGTGTAACCATACTTGTTACCAACTTGGTACTTGAAAACGTGTTCAAAAATACAACTATTATTATGAGCTATGATATAATATATGCCATTACTGTGAAATACAGTTCTACAATGTATTCCATACCATACCATAGATATTAAGCAGAGTTTTGTGTTGCAGTGCATACAAGGAGCTGTGTTAGCTAATCTTCATAACTGCAAAAAATAGTTCAACTGAATCACTCAATTGATGTAAAGTTGTTTTTGTTGCAGTCATATGCTACGTTTGTCAAATAGCAACGTAAGACTAAGTACATTGCAGATGGACTTATGGCTTATGATGCTTTTGAGAAACATTATATAGTATATCTATATCATAGTATAGCTATACCATAAATATATATAGCATAAAGCTGTTGCCTGTGAATAAAAATATTCTTTTAATTGCTTGACAGTTAACTTCATTGTCCGTCACATACCGTGTAAAGTGTCCTTAATTTATTTTATGGTGGAGGAACATACAAGACCAAAAAATGTGGTGTTTACTTACAGGGGTTGGGCTAAAGGAAAACATAATGAACAAGAGGAGACTTTGGGTGCTGATTTGTTCAGGTATGCAGTCTGTGTATTTGCTTGACTAGCTGAGCATAAGATAAAAGTGTAGAATGGACAAAGAAACAACATCCAGTGACGTCAGCACTTTCAAAAGGTCGCCGTCTCATTTGAGCCTCGACTGATCTTGTCTGATCTCTGCATGATCCTCACACTTATCCAAACAAACGTTCGCCACCTGCCTAAACTAACAGTGGATTCAACCAGACTGTGACCTTTGACCCTAAAGAATCAGGGCTCACGAGACAATAACCTTTGTGACGGCACAGTAGGGGCTTAGTCTACAGTGGACAGGCTGAGACTGGTTTAGCATCAGGATACTCTGACGCACTCAGGCAGGCCTGGGGGACATCTGATTACCATCGCCGGTCCGTTTCGGGTCTGTTATTGCTATCAGACATGCGCTCAGAGGACTGGTTATGCAAAGCTGCATGTGCAAGTTTCATGTCAAATGTCTGAGTTTGAAAAGCTCCACTCACCTGCAGAGAGTCTTACTGTATGCCGTGTCATTCCTCCTTCTCATGCATAAATGACTGCTTTATTCACACGCCAATCAAGTTTCTTAACTGAATTCATAATTCTGTAGAATTACATGTTTTTTTTTTGTGACTGATACACTACAGTGTCCACATCACATGTGGTGTTGATGGGAGGTATTCTCCTTTTAGCAGTTCCTTCGGTTTGCCAGAGCATACTTGGAAAGTATGACGTCAATGATTTCCCAACTGCTTTTAAATCATTGTTAACAGCTGAAGTCACACTGGGCCACAAAGACCCCACTGATATTTCTAATGAGCTCCTGCTGTGTAAACAGAGTGATTATCGCAAAAAAATACAGTGATGGTTTGGCTTTGGGATGATGTCCTTAGACCACTTTGTGTGAAAATTGTGTAACAAGTAATAAAGTTTTTGAAAAGAGCACTTCAGACAAGATTTCAGTTGTAGTTTAAATGGTAAATGGCACCTTTTAATGGCAGTAAATGGCACCTTTCTCAACAACAAAGCTTGTAAATTTGCTTTGTAATATTGGCTTGAGTGATGTCTTTACTTGTAAAATCAAAACTTCACTGTTGTTCTCCTTTACTGAGATGTTCTGCTGAAGTCAAATTAGAGGCACGGAATTGTTGCCTGGAGACTGAATCTGGCTAACCGGGGACCTTCAAGTGGTGCCATTTCTCCTGCCTGAGCAGAAAACACACTCTCAGCCATGCAGTTTATCCAACACAGCTGTTTGATCTCTGAATCATGATGCTCAGTCAGTCATGCATGGAGTGGGAACATCACACACAAAATGAAAGAGTGAAAAGAAAACAGAAGCGCTATTTTTCCAACATCTTCTCCAGCTCCCTCCCACAGGCTAATCAAGTGTCCTAGACAGATTTTATTGAAGGGGATGTCCGGTTTGATGACTTTTAAGTGATGTCTGATTTTTACGGCCTAGAGTTTGTACTAATTTTCCCAGTTATTTAATCATTTTCACATTTGGTTACTAATTCTCACCGTATGAAAGGAATGTTAAAAGCCTCAGTGGGAAGGATGGTTGTATTGTGTCACTTGCATTTACTTCTTTTTTCAGGTAAAGGATCAACGGGAAGTTATGAAGGAATGTTCATAACGCTGCTGATCTCTGTTCATTGACTAAGAAGACAAGTTCAGTTTTGTCATATTATGCCATTATATGTATGACCCACATATAAAAATGCATTCAACACTCCTGCATTCAACATAAAATGCTTCCTGATATTTTTAGAGACAAAGGAAAAACACTTTTCTATTTTTATAAGGTATTTATTTGTCTGTTATAAAAAATACTGTGTACAAAACATATGTATAATAAAAGTTTAACAAATCTGAGCCAGTCGCATGTCATCTTCACACAAACATTGCATTCAGGTTGTTTGAAGCAACTTGTTTCATCTCCTTACTGTCAGCCATTCAACACTGAATTAAATGACTGCTGTCATCTTATGATTTGGGGTCTGTGTGACCACAACTGGTCCTTTGTTGAGATTTCATTTGAGGTTTCCCCAGCAGTCTAAATGTAATATCTGAATGGCAGAGGTGAAAACAATGCAAGCGTAGATGTTTCTTATTTTAATGCCTTATGAAAACATTTATTTGGCACAACATAGAAATACAACTTCTATATTTTTTCACTGTTTGATGTGAAGAGTTAGAGTCTTTGCAGAACTTTACATTCTGTAAATCATTGAAATATGTTAGATTTAACTAAATTCTGTGTATAAGTCTGAAAAACACCATGATCGCTATCTTACTGCTTTTCTGGCCTTTGGCACTTGGTATGTTTTGGGTTACTGATGAGGGAACAAGGTTTGGTTTTAGTGCTTTTACAATGTGGACTCTTAAATTCTTCACAACCCTGAACTTGTTGCTCTGTTCTTTTGACACTGCATTGCATCTTATCTCTTTTACACAGTCTACAGTTCTAATCCTAGTAGATTTTAGAAGCTTATTGAAAAGCGCTGGACAAAAGGGGATGTTTCTTGTTCTTTCTGTTTGAAGTGCAGTTTTATCTTTTGTATTGGAATACAAATCCAATTGAACAAACTTTAAGAACTTAACCTTGAACACTTTTAATTAATAATAATAATGCTTTAGGTTATTTAAGATTTTGAGAGAGTATGCATATTAATCTACACGTATTGTGCGTTCAATTCACAGGTGTGTATCAATGTATATGGATTGTAAAGTCATCTGCTCTTAAGGTATTGCTTTCTACACTTCTTGACTTAGGCACTGTTATCATGAGAGATTTGCTGTCTAAAATGTCATATCCACAAGAGCAGAAAACTAATTACAATTAATAACAAGGCAACTGACAGTATTTGCAAAAACAAGAGGTAAACCATACCCCACTTAGACTTAAAATGATATTGACAAATTGGCACGTTATTTCGGACTTAATTCCTATTGGTAAGACGTTTAACCTACAGTAAGACACAGATGGGATGAGAACATTTTTAATTAGCTTATGCTCTGTTGTTTAAATGTACTTCACTTGCATGTAGTAAGAAAGTTGTAGTTACATTATATGTCTTCACTGCATAAATATAAAAGATGATGTTTCCCAAGGCTCCTTCTGTAAAGAATTGTTTTCAAACCCTTATACAAATCCACCTCCCCTACTGCCTTCTGTTTCTCGTTTTCCACACCCTCCTTCCTCCCTGATCAATTTTCTATTCTTCTTCATCTGTTTTAGTTTCCTAAGAAGACAGCTAGCAATACCGAGAGCACCACCTTTCAAGAAGCGTACAAAATTGTCACCAATAAGGGGACCCATGGCAAACAGCCCAGGCTCAGAATTGCATTCAAAGGTGTAGGGGTTTACGTCTATGGGATTTTGTTTGCAGGAAATTGGCCTACTGGGATCCAAGCCAAGGTACTGCCCTTGCTCCTTCAGGAAAAACAAATTGGGGTAGGTCCCAATCAGAACTACCACCATTGAGACTTTCAAAGCTCTAAGCACACCACTGGACCCCCTTATCACACAGTGCATGTCAGGCTGGAATGAGATTACACAGTGCTCTGGGAAGCTGGAGTAGTCTGGGAACAGCGATGGGCTGGGGTTTGTGGTGTTGGTGGCAGGGGATGATGGGTAAGTTTGGGAACACATCATATTATAGACCCTGTGATATTCTGGGTAGAGTGTTTTTGGCAACTGCTTGAAGATGAGACCTGGATCATCAGCACGCTTTCGAAAGGCATGCAACACAGGGACCCTGTGGTTAAGAGCACACAGCACTGCATCGGCTGCACTAAGCCCTGCCCCCACAACCAGTACAGGGTCAGAGGAAGGCCCCAGATTACCAAGACAGCTGACAGCCACCCCGAGGTCCCGCACATTGTGAAACACATAGGGGAGATCTTCGCCTTCTACTCCCAATCGAGCTGGTGAGTCAGATGCACCTGTTGCTAAGACAACATTCTCTGCAAATAAGCTAAAGGGGATGTTAGTGTCACCTTGGAACTGCTGGTAGCCCCTGACCTCCCAGAGTCCCTGGGAAAGCCCTTGAGAAACCCTAAAACTCTCTCTCACTTCTTCTTTGCCTCTTTTATCTTCATCTTTTTCCTCCTCAATCTTATCCTTTCTGCTGGTATTTTCCATTCCATTTTGAAAGTCGTTATTAAATGTATTTACTGTTCCATTCTGACCATTCTCAGTCCCATTCTTATTACAAGAATCAAACCCATTTTTCACACTATTCAACTGACCATTTATGCTCCCTTTTTCATTCTCAAGACTGTTTGTTTCACGACTGCGGTGAAGTTTCTGGACAGAAGTCACGTAGGTGTTGTCCACAAAGTTCTTCTGGAGGCCCATGAGCTTGACATAGTTTTTGTAGTAGGAAGAAATCTCCTCTGGAGTGGCTCGATCATTGCACCCCCCTCTGTGAGGTGAGAAAATCCCCCACACAAAGAAATCAATCAATCTGTCAAGTTCTTTTTGAAATGTGCACCATTAATTATGTTATCTGTTTAAAAGAAACCCTGAGAAGCATCTGTATTTTATCTGTGTTGACACTTGAGGCACACTAATAGAACCTGTCTTCATCATGTACAGTATGTAACTGTTCTCAATAGCACATACCTCCTTTTGCCCATGTTCAAATCTCTGTAGTTGACTCCTGGTAACTCCATCCATATGCCAAGACTAATGGTCAGCATTGAACCCTCCATTGCCTTGAATGGATAAATTTTATCAATGAATAACATTTCAATAAACATAAATGCTTGAGTTGTAAAACCACTTACGTGCCAGACACCACCAGGTGTGGCCTTTCCCAACACCAGATGAGGAATCCGGTGTTTTTTTTCCAGCCTCCACTGCAGCACAGAAGGAAACTCAAATCCCAAATCCGCATTAGGATGGAGAAGTGTGTCGAAGAGCACTGCCACAGGATTCCCAGAACGCCCCTCTAAACCCTCACAGAGATACTCCAAATCCTACATGAAGACACCCCAGACAACTGCTTAATCACATACTTGATGGTTTGTTTACAGTTTTGTGACCTACTTAGGAGGGACCACATAACCCATATTACCTGTTGAGTGATAGGAACCTGTTTGGCTTCCTGTAGTTTACGAAAGAGAATGGTGTTTGGGTGCACAGTCATAGGGTCCAAATATGGAGTATACCCACTCAGTAGATATGACAAGCATATACCTGAAGGACCATTCCCTGAGTAAGTGAAGAGATTCAATGGGATTGGTATTAAATCTATAAACATTGCATAAATCTGATAACATGCTTTCTCATTTGTGACTCACCAATTATGACTACTGGCACTGTTCGAGGACAGTCCCTGGCCAGGGAACTTTCTTCCAGAAGAGGCATGATGGCAGCCAGAATCTGGCACTGGTAAACGAAAATACACATCTGTCAATTAACATAAAATTAAGTAGGGATGGACATTTTAGCTATTTTTTTATTTTGATTAGTTGATAGGTATGAGCAACAAGTACTTGAGTCATGTACGTCATGGTGGTGATAAAAAAAATATTAATATTAAAACACTGAATTAAAGTTAGAATTAAAATTCTGACCAGAGAATAACACAACTAAATTATTATTAATGCATTCTTAATGTTTTGGATAGAGTGAATAAACATTCGTAAACTAAAGTGCTTTCTATTTCATGCATTCTGTATGAGTTTACTCAGATACCCTGTATAAATGTAATGTTAAATTTGCATCTATCTGCATAAAATTCAAGTGAGCCTAAAAAGTTATGTGTAACTCCCATTGTGGATGCTCTCTTCTCATAACAGTGCTTTACTTTGAAACACGTCTAGCTTTTAAAGCCAAAAGTTTGGACCACAGGTTTTTGCAACGTATACCAATATGACCTCAGGGTACAGCCCAAAATGCTAATGGCATAAGACATAAAACAGAAATGAAACCGCACGATTGTCAATTTCATTGATTGATTGCTGCTGTCACCTCCGAGACGCAGGTGTTCGTGACAATCCCTAAAACTAATATTGTCTTGCATCTTATTTGAACATTACCTTAATTCTAGATCTGCAGATATGTGCTAAAATGTTAAAATCATAAATTACTTTAGACAAAACTGGTCACTTGACAAGTATATAATGTACAACTAATATACAAAGTAGCACAAGTTGTGAAAGTGATGTAAAAACTTGAATATTACATGTTGTTGTCTACGGTATGCCATTAGGATCATGACTTTTGTACATTTTTATAATTTTGCTGTTTATGTTGCCAATTTGTTAATTTATTAACATCCACATTCCAGATAATTGTCCTTCATTAAAAAGGCAAAATCTTATCCTGTTGTTTTATCTCATTAGAAAACAAACAGAAAAAGATGCTTGGACAATCTACCCCCTGACGTAATGCTATTATTAGCACAGTTGCTGCTTCAAATTATAATCAGTTTTTAGGAGAGAGTTATTTGAACACACTCATTGTCCTGTCCTGACAGATGTAAATCCCTGATTACACATCGGTTTGGTCCGTAATCCATGCTGTCTGTGTTTATGTTTTTTTGAAAGTAGGCATGGCATGCTGACAGTGGACACATCCCAGTAACCTATCACAACCCGTTTTTCTTTGACCCTGGTTGTTTACTCTTTTCACAGAGCGTGCACAGAATTCCAGGCATAACCGAGGGTGAGGATGGTGAGACGGGTGTGTATGGGGGCGGAGAAGAGTTGGCAGAGTTTGGAACTGGCATTTCCACCCTGCTGCCCCATTTAACAGTCTCCTGATCACATTCACTAGAGGTACTCACATGGGCTGACCAGCCCCATGTTTGTCACATTCATTGTCTTTTAATGTGTAGGTTTTGTATTTAAAGAGTAGAGTGTCCCTAACATTTATAACAACACAATTTTATTGTTTATAATTAATAGAGCCCTGGCTAATATCAATTCTAAATGCTTTGGTTTATTTAGTGGTCTCTAATGTTAAAATACACAATATAATCATTTTATCTAATATATGCCTTTTCAGTCATCCACAAATCAACAGAATGTAGGCCTATCTCTATATAATCAATAGAACTGGGAATTGTTTATGGTAAGAATTGTTTATCTCCACAGTTAATTTAAGCAAAGTTGCTGTTTCAGCACGTTTTCAATTAAACATTACAAAAGTTTAAAGCGAGTATTTCTGTCTCAGATTAAATAACAGTATACGGTTAGTGTTGTGGTGTTGAATGTGTTGTACAGTACTTGTTCAGTTCTGTCATTAATCCGTAATGTTTACACATACACGTGTCTCTGAGAGCACGTGTGTCTACATAATGTGCGTAAAGTATACGCCCCCTACAGACCCCCAAAACTGACCTGGCAATGAACACAATTACCTGTGCTTTGGTAAAAGAGTTATTTATTTCACACGTACACAAGGTGTGACAATGTTTATTCTTAATATCTTATATTGTCAACGTACATTACAATACTCGGTAAGGCCTGTCTCAATCCTATAACGTGCCTATTACAAAAGCGTTCTTTTATATCAAATATCAAATGCCCTCCCTGGGCACATTTTGTTAAACCCAAAGATATGCTACAGTTTATCATTTCTTCCCTGTTAACTGGCCGAAGTAGTTAAACGCATTATTGACTGTATGTACAAACGTGTCAGAACAAGTCAGATAATTGTAGGAATAACCGAAAATAAACCACGTGTTATGATCCTTGTATAATTTAGGTCACATCTACACTCGTATGCGTACTGTTTGGAGTAGTTATAAAAACGTATTCGTATAGTGACACCAGATTTTCTTACCTCCAAGCGATAAAACTTCAGATTCTCTGATTTGTTCAGAATCGCGTATCTCTAAACGGCTCAGGATGCTGTGCGCGGTATAAATAGTCTGTATCCCTTGTGGGAGGATCCAAGCCGAGTCACAGGGTGACATGGATAAGGGATCACAAAAATGCTGCCTTAAAGAACTGATGACAAGCGGTACGCGGTGCGATTATGAGTCGTACAGAACAAATTTAAACCGACGTACCACGTCGTTGTATTATGTAAGAAACTCCAATGTGTCAGTATCCATCCAGCATCTTCTGCGCCTCGTGCCGCACCGGCAGGCATCTGGAGCGAGCCCAGAATCGCAGAGTCTGCCTTGCGCACATGACATCCGTGAAATACAGCATCATTCGCTTATTTCGTTAAACGAAAGGAAACTCAATCGATCTACTCGATGCGCATCTTTGGGCAAAATTACTGTGCAGCGTGTAAGGAGTTGCTATAAATGTTTATACTGCATAATAAAAGCAATACCATTACCCCAAGCGCACAACGAAAGCCAGTATTTCACATCTGTTGAGTATTTTCATCGATTATTTGAATGAATTTTAATCAGTTTTGGCCGCTACTTGCGTGCGTTTATGTCAAGCCACTTGGGCCTCAATATTTCAGACACCGAGGACGAGAATCAGATGGGGCCAGCAAATAAATACAGCACCAATATGGTATTGTGAACAATAGTAGATACAATGTTCTTAACTTATAAAAACTGTAATTTATTATCATCGGGATGAGAGCATGACACGTTCACATCACCTTGTGATTTATCGTTTCTTTGTTTTCCTCACAAGTCGGTTTAGACAAAGCGTCTGCTAAATGTCAAAATGTAATGTAAATGTCTAAATGAGATGCCTAACTTTGCTATAGTTTAACAAATAGACACGCGAATTCTCCCGTTTCAAGGGGACATACATCATTGTAGATCGCAATTTATACTGTTTATAAGTTTATGCATTGTATTGTTTGAATATACCATCCTTTCCTCCGCTTCTCACTTTTTAAAAACCATCGACCTTGCAAACCTCCACTTATGTAGTGAATGAAAGTAACAGTTGGGTGCGCTTCTGAAACTCCCCCATGCGGGACATGTACTGTTGCCACTAGGTGGCACAAGCAGTTCATGTAATGATCATAATGGTTGTATTCATATTAGCAGCGTCTAGGTGATAAACTTTGTACTTCAACTTCAAACATTACATCACATTTACGTGTCTAAATGGAGAATCGTTAGAGGTAAAACTAATAACGTTCCCATATTGACCATGAATAAAAATTCTGTGCATTTAATACGTAATTATTAATAGGCTAATATTAAATACTTAAGTAAATAGGAATTATGTGAGAAGAAGAAATCGTGGCATAAATCCCGTCAAACTGATCACAAAAAGTAGAGGGAGCTCAGAACAATCCATTTGACTTTTGAGTCAATATTTTGTAATAAAATACGTCATTTAACACTCCAGTACTGCGGACGTGGTGGAGGTACTAGACCTTCAATGGGAATTTGACACGTTGACTGGATGTTGATTTGATGTATTATGATTGATTGTGTTTATTGTCTGGGTCTGTTGTTGCGCTGCAGGGTTTCGCAAAGATGATGGTTTGCACAGATGACTCAGTGAAGTCAGGAGTCATTTCGTGTATAGGTAATTATTCTCATCGATGTGTTCTGTGCAACATCTCAAAATAATATTTTACTTTCCCTTTAGTTCATTATTATTATGTTATATAATCATTGTTTCATTTAACATAATACACAAGTTTAAAATGGTTCAGCAGAATTGTTCGGTTTTGCTATGTATTTAACAAGATAATTATAATGTACATGGCACTTCATAGATTCATTAAATTGCATAATATAACCTATTATTTAAATGTACACGGTGGTAGACTTTAAAATATGCGTGCTTTAACATATTGTTTGGTTGGTTTACATGTCTAATAAATTAATAGAATGAGTGACATTTATTTATGAAAGCTAATTTATTTCGGATAGCTGCAGTTTGATAAACAATAGGCACAAATAAATACATTCTGTTTCTACACTTTGACAGACAGTGAAGTAACTAGGTCCTCACCCCTTTTGACCGATAAGCTAACATGATCTTATGTCTTGCCGCCATGGCTCTTCTGCCCAGTCCGTGCGCGCGGGAGAGAGCACAGTCCACATATCTCTCCCAAAACACCTGCGCCAACTCCATGAACATGTCTTGATGTTTGGGTTGCTGAGATCCGCGCAAGTATGTCATGAAGTCCCAGAGGCCACCAACGGTGTCCGCAACGCGTAATTTACGCGCTTGTATTACCGCCAGCGACGCTGCATCCCAACATTCACGGTTTATCTCACCTAGGGTACCCGGTGCCTCGGCAGCACCTATTTCGGGATTCAACATTTCGAGATTGGGAGGTAAAGAGTGTGATGATGCGGCGGCAAGCATCAGCAAACACAGTAACGGAAGGCGCCACCATTGGCCGTCAACAAGTCCAATTAAACGTTCCATTGGAACCCTAAAAATCGATAGTAAACCTTCGATGAGTTGGAAACTGTTGCATACCTATATAAAACAATCAACTATAAGTTTACAATATATTAAGTGAACAACATTAAACATTTGGTAAAGAAACAAAAAGTCACTGGTTTCCATAGGTATATAAAGAAAGTGCTCAAATTACTTACAAAGTTGCGTTTAGCTCAAGTAATCGTTTCTGTATTGTCGCTGCCTTGCAGGCTTCTGATTCCTTTCATGCCGCTGCTGCGAATAATCGGCCACTGGCGAATCTTTTACGATTTATGGGGACTTTTAAAGTATTACGCGCCCACATTTCAAACGTCATGCCAGTGACTCCAGCGCATTCCACTCACTCTAACAACACCTGAGTTTAAGCACATAATGAAGTTACAATTTGAAGAACAGAAGTACCCACAGCTCATGATTACTATTATTCATGTTTACCAGCTGGACAGATCTTAAAATATCATACACGAAGTTACATGACAAATGTGCTTTATGCATTCTTCAATAAAATACGTCTGTTAGCTATTTACAGGGTTCATGTTTTGTGGACCGTTCTAACGTGACTAGTGAAAAATACTGTTTAAAAGTTAATAAGAATATATATTCAGGTGTAATGTGATATCGTTATATCAATTTATACATACAAATATTTGTTTAATGTTTTATTTTTTAGAAAATGGCATTAATAATAGTTAATAACGCTGGAATAAGAATGGAAAGAGCTGTGTTAAACGATAAATAAACGTAACGTTTGTATCCTGGCGGGGAGAGGCGGAGCAGTGTGATGGACAGCTGTTTAAGCCAATCACCACACGCTTTGTCATGTTTCCGGAAGCATACACGTGGTTAGTGCTTCATTTAGCTATACTGAAAGTATAACGTTTAAAGTAAGAAACAGATTTTATGCGTGCCATTGTAAAACATTTTCTGAGTTAAGGAGATATTTCGGCATGGTCTGGGCAAGCAGAGTTTGCTTTCGGAAGGTTAGTAACGTTGGTAAGGTTACGAAATGACATTCGCCATGACATTTGCTAGTTACGCTTTACATCACATACTAGCGAGTCATTATGTATGTACACCTTTATTACGTATTGGGCATATATAAATGCCGATTTTTAGGTGAATAGGAATAAACCCTGGAGAATTAGCTTAATTAAGTCAATTTCCAAAACAGACTATTATTTTATCATAGGTAAAAATGTAACTGTACTGATGTAGTCTTAGCCTGAAATGTTAAAAGTAGATGAGATCAGCCAGTGATCATTAGAGGTATTGTCAAGTCTGTGTATACAAATAAATAGCAGGATAAAATTCAGTATGATACGTAATGGGCTAAATACTTATTTCAGCTTTTTTACGTATGTATGAGACTGTCTGTAGGTCATGGTGACATAGTGTCTTCATTTATAACGTTGTTTTCTTTTTACCTCCCTTTTTTCAGTATGGCAACTTTGTAGATAATATACGGCTGTATGTGAGAGGTGGAAGTGGAGGAATGGGATTGCCCCGTTTAGGGGGTCAGGGTGGAAACGGAGGAGATGTGTGGGTGACGGCCAAAAAAGGAGTTACCTTAAAGCAAATCAAGGACAAGCACCCTAACAAACGGTTTACTGCAGGTGTTGGTTGTAATAGCAGGTGGGTTCTCTTTAAGTAAACATTAATCTAAAAAAAGACAATCCAATGTGTATTCCTTTTATTAGATTGAACTAACACAAAAACTTTACACAGTACAGTGTCTCAATAATGTTCTTATAACCAAACAATGTTAATACGATGTTTAAAAAAACCTGGACACTTTGAATTTTCCTAGAACTTTCAAAATAACCTTTTTGACATTTTTGTTACTTAATGAAAATGTTAGGAAAACATTCTTACAAAGAAAATTTGGTAGCTAGTAAAATGGTCAAATTATTTAATCAGAATTTTAAATGTGTTTGTTAAAAAGAAATAAAAAACTTTTCAGTTTACATACATTTTCAACTTTCTCCCATGGAACATAAAAATGATTTTAGTCCTGCGTCATAATCTAATCCTCATGATATAAATGCATAGTTTAATACATACAACAAAATGAGTGCATTCTTTTCATTGTGTATTTAGATGCGTATCCTTTTTGCAGCTACAGATTGTGTGTTCTGTCCTATTGATTGCTGGTGTTGCAGTAAAAGGTGTTTTAGGTGGCATTTTGGGAAACTGTGACTGTGATGGACTCCCAGTTGCCAACACACCATCATATTTGACCACTGCTGGCTTTGTAAAATGTGTTCTGTGATGTTTCTGTCAGTATTCATGCCCTCAGAGGAGCTAAAGGAGATGACGTTCAGGTCTTTGCGCCAACTGGTATCAGCGTTACTACGGATGATGGGAAGATTCTTGGTAATTTTTCAGACACACCTGTCTTGTTCAGTCACTTGGTTCTCTCACAACATGTCAGATCTTTACCTGACATTTTTCTGGCTTCTGCATGTTGTCATTGTGTGCTGTTAACAATATATTGTATTTCAGGAGAGTTGAATTGTGAAGGAGATCGGCTTCTGGTGGCCAGGGGAGGTCAGGGTGGCTCTCTGCATTCTGGGTTTTTACCCCGTAAAGGTCAGGCTAAGCAGATCCGATTGGACCTCAAACTGATTGCAGATCTTGGACTTGTAGGGTGAGAAAGATGTCTACATTTTAAGATGTTATTGGGCTGGTAATGTATTATATGTTTAGTCAAAAGTTTAATTTTACTTTCTTTGGTCAGGTTTCCGAATGCAGGCAAATCCTCCTTACTGACTGCCTTGTCTCATGCTAAACCAAAAATTGCCAACTACCCTTGTAAGTACTAAACATCGCTTGCAAAACGGTTACATAACTGAACAAAACTAGTTGAGGATGACTGTTAGGAAAAAAAACTGAATTAAAAAATTTAAAATTGAATTTAAAAACATTATTTTATGGTATTACAAAAAACCTCATACATAGTCATACATAGTTCTGTTTTTATTTCCCCTTGCAGTTACAACCTTAAGACCTGAGATTGGCAAAATTATGTATGATGATCACAAGCAGGTAGGACGACAGCCACTTGAAATGAAGCGTATGTGCAAAATAATAGCCTGCTGTTAGCTCAGAATGATGTCATCTCACATCTTTGTAATTATGATGACAGTGGTTAGGTTTACTCTTCAATCAGTCTTTGCTCTTATTTGAAGCAGTTAAAGAATATATACTGAACTAGGTTAACTGCTATAAGTTAAAAGAAGTGTCTTCTTTTAACCACAGGTATTATTTTAATATCTGTTATCAAGCTGCACAACAAATTTGCTTTGGCCCCCTTGTAAAATGAGGCATTCTATGCCAGAAGATCATGATTGTGATAATGTGATTATAAAAGTCAGTTTTTCGCTTGAGGTTTCAGTAGCAGACCTACCAGGACTCATTGAAGGCGCTCATGTGAACAGAGGCATGGGACACAAGTTTCTCAAACATGTGGAAAGAACCAAGCAGCTTATGTTTGTTGTAAGATTCTGGTCATTTTGCTGTTTAGACAATATGAATAAGTGTAATTGGCATTTTGGTATTTTAGTTTGTTAATGGTGTGGTTTTATCCAGTTGTGTATTTGGTTTCAGGTTGATGTCTGTGGGTTTCAGCTGGCTTCCAACACTCCAGTTAGATCTGCTTTTGAAACGATACTTCTTTTAACCAAGGTAAAACCTGCTGGAGCTACATGCAGTCCATCATCTGTATACAGTATGGTAAAAAATAAATTAAATAAAAGCATTTTCAGGAGAGTTTTGAACTCAACATGTGAACTCTATAATCAATTCTGCTGGTCTTTACAATAAAATGTTTCTGCAAGCAGCTTGTACTCGCATGATTTTTATTCAGGAGCTGGAGTTGTATAAGGAGGAATTATTATCCAAACCAGCCATCTTGGTCATAAATAAAATGGACCTCCCTGAGGCTCAGGAAAGATTTAGAGAGCTGGAGGCACAGCTGGAGAACCAGGAAGGTAAGCATTACCCCAACAGGGGCTTTTTAGACTGGTGTGTGTATTGTCAAGCCTATTAGTCATGCGTTTTTTTTTGTAAACTACACAAACATGACTTCATGTTGTTTTCTCCGAAAAAGGGATATTAGTTCATAAATGTGATCACACATTTCTGCCGCAACCACTTTTTCTGTGAATGTAATTTGTCATAAACGTAATTGCATTGACCTTTAAGGAGTTCTTGATGACTGTGTACGTGCAGTTTTCTTGATTGATAGCTGTTGTGATTGATACTGTATGTTGTGTTAGAATCCCGAGGTCACCTTCCTGAGACTGTGATCCCAAGGAACCCAGTGCATTTCATAAACGTTGTCCCTGTCTCTGCTACAACTGGCATTGGACTGCCTGTGCTCAAATCCTTCATCCGCCAATCACTTGAGGAGAAGGATGCCGTTCAGACCGAGAGCCTGCGTAACGAGAGGCTACTCAAGTTAAAAGAGAAGATTCCAACTCCAGTCATTCCCAGCTGGGGGAATCCTCATTCTCTCTGACATCTCACCTACACGTGCATAAATAATCCTCGGTATCCTACTCGGATGCTACTGAACGTTTGTGGACATGTTAAAAATGCAATGTTGCATTTAAAGAAATGCCATCAACCTAACAGAAAAACCAATGTCCAGTTTCACTTAACAATTTTTTATAGACTAACATTGGTTACTGGTATGTACAGTATTTGTGTTTCTTAAAATAAAGTTGTGCAATGTAAATAAAGTGCTTGTAAAATTACTGCTTTTTTGTGGCTGGCTAATGTTATTGTTCTAACAATTTATCTAATGTTGAAAGGTGGGTAAACTGCAGAACATTTTTGTAAATTCATAATGATATATTCAAAATAATTTTAATAAATGTACATATTATATTTTTGGTTTAACGCATAGTATTAGTTTGTTTTATGTATTTTGTGGCGATTGTGAGGCAAGTAGTGTAATCGGAGATCATGTGATAAGATTTTGAGTGTTACGTCATGTTGACAGTTGTTGCGCCTTCAGAGACATAATGACGTACAAAGTACAAAGACTCGATTTGCTTTTCGAGAGTTTTCTGTCATGCTGTATATTTGTCACTATGTATCACACAGTCCTGCCTGATCTATTGGTGTGGTTTAACATCTTAACCAAAAAATGACCGCATATGTGATCGAATATATTATAAAATATATATAAAATGTATGACGTCCGCATGAAGACAAGCAGCAATTCCATCAAATGCCACTAAAAGTCGCTAAAATATTGTGGATGGTGTGTAGACTAAGTAGACAGCGAAGGCATAATGGTTCTTAAAGGGAAAACTCGGTAAATGTTTAACACGTGGTTTATGCTTTACTCAGTCATCGTTAAATCATAATATACTATTATCTGCAGTATTTCAAATTGTTCCGTTCATGTGCCTTTGTCATTTTTGTCACTCTCTGGAAAGGCAAACCTTTACTAATGACATCAGTTTTAATACATTTTCAACAATAACGCAATAATGTTAATAACTAAGTCTGCGACTCATGACTAATGTCACACTGTAACATTGTTTCTGCAAGTCTGCAAAATGTAACTGCAAAAAAAGTTAATATATAATGTTATAAAGTTAAAATATGTAATGTTCATCTGATGTGCCCAGTATTAATGTTTAATAATATTAATACCTCAACTACGCCAATGCTACAACAAATTCCTCGCCATTACACAGTTTCTGTTACTACAGTAAAACATTGTAAAAATAGAAACAGAAATGACAATTTTCCAGTCATCTAGTGGTCACTTTATAAATACAGTGTAACACAATCAATAATAAAAATACTTTATTAAAGACTTTTAAGAGGATTTAAAAGGTTATCTTTCTAAATGTTAAAAAGTTAATTGTTAATATTGTAACAATACGATTTGCGTCTTCAAAATGCTTTGTACAAACAAAATGATAATTATAACTTTTGTATAATTTAATTCTGTTTAATTCTTTTATTAATGCTTCAAAATTAAATTAAAATATGAGCCCATTTTCCATGACGTGCCATACTGCATTATATAAATAACAAGTATTTCAAGTTTACCTGAAAGATAAAACAAATAGGCATTTTGCGTGACAATTTCCTTATGCATACCCATGTAGTCTTGTGTTAGAGAAATATGTCTGTCACTCATTTTGTGTGTCACGTGCGTAGTTGTTTCAGCAGGAACAGGTTAAACTCAATGTACTCAATGTACAGTATTATCAATGTCACCAGTAGTGCAATAATTTTTTTTGTGTCCACATCTGCCTGGTTTCCTCAGCCCTCGACTTGAGTCCTACTCCTGCTTGCACTGTAAAGAACTATACTCACTGTCTGTCTGGTTCCAGTTTTTTCTGGTTCTAGTTTGCTTATTTTATCCTCAGAACAAACTCAGAGCATATTTTCTTTATACATACTTTCATATTGTAGTAGATTTCTTTACTGATTTGTCTGCGTTGTACAGCGTAATACAGCTATCATGTTTGTTGTGGGTCGATTCTCCAAAGTTTGCAGTCTCATTCCTCTCAAGAAAATACCCTCTGCTTTACTAACAGCAAAAACATGATTTACAAGCATGTTGTGATGCTGCCAGAAAAAATACCTGTTGGTACCTGTTGGTTGTCGGGAAACTTGACGAGGGCCATAAATGTGGTATAATGTCTGATGCTTTGTTAGAAGTGTCAATGACCACTACCCACCTTCTTGCTAACTATGTGCAATCACTGGAAAACAAGTTTAAAGTTTAAACTAAGTTTAAACTAAGCAACAAGATTATAACTAAACCAGAAATCAAAGACTGCTGTGCTCTAACATTCACAGAGACCTGGCAGTCAACCAAAGTTCTGTAACTCACCAACACCATAGTGTGGAGATGGCTTGTAAGCAACGTTCACCAGATGTAGAGTCACTGCTATTAAAATGCTAGCCCTACTATCTACCACAGGAATTTAGTGCTGTGTTTTTTGTTGCTGTTTTTGGCAATGTATGCACTAGAAAAAACCTTCAAACTGTACTGGACTGTACTAAATACTTTCCCTAAGTAAAAATTCTTCCTATGCAATATGCTGGAACATGTTTACAGTAACTGTGAAACATATACAAAGCAACCTCCTGCCCCGCTTTGTACTATCAGATAACATTTCCTTGTTCCTGTAACCAAACAAAGACTACAGCAAATAAGCTCAATGGTTAAACAGATGCAAACTGCAGCACTGTTTCACTCAGACTTATTTCAGCAGAATGGGATGTGTATAAAGCTGGAGCAATACTGGACAATTCTTCAAACGCTGAGAGAATGCTAAATATGTAGTTGGGTACACTGATTGATTGTGTACCAGCCGCCTGTGTCTGGGTTTTGTCACTATAGCTGATATAAAGCTGATATAGCTGATATATAGCTGATACAATAAAGTTAATAAAGGCAATAAAAGGATAAGAATTAGGCTAAGAGCTACAATATGATGAACATTTGTGTTGCTTTATTGCAAGCGTACATGTACATATACATCGAACCCACAACCTTTGCGGTGTTAACGCAATGCTCTACCAGGTGAGCTAACAGGAAGGTTAACTTTATTAACTGGATAACTTTATTAAGTACATACAGTAAGAAAAACACATTGACTTAATTGCGATACATAGATAGATAAAGTAGCGCATTATATACTGCACTGAACCTACCCCTTTAACAGTATCGAATACTAAAATGAACATAAATGCAGTGCATAGAATTTAAATCCATGTGAAGTCACAGGGGGCTGTGACAACAGTTCTTTCCCGTGATTAATTCAGCAGCAAGAGGAACAAGCCCAGTAAGAGGATCAAAGATGATGGAAGAGTGCTGACACTGGAACCACAAAATATGTCCAGACACTTACTAGAGGAGAACAAACACACAGATGTGAGGAAGATGATTACTGTTAACACTAAACACTGCCTAACCATAGATCCACCAATAACCTAAATGTTGCTATTGTTTTAAAAGTACCAATATTGCAGATATGCAGTAGTGATCTGTTGTTTAGAGTCATCCCAACCATATTTACCCCCAAAAGATCTATGTTTACAGTAACCGTGAACCATATACATATTTACCCCCACAGACAAGATGTAACAACATGTTACTGTGACCTACCGTGGAGTGAATTTTGGTACTGTTGTTACCATTGGTTTGGGAGTGGTAACAGCTCTAAGAAGCAAAATAAAAACAATGTTACCTCTCAGAGTTACACCATTCAGTACTAAATGCAGCTACCAGGAACTAATGTTGTCACAAAATAGTAGCTAAT
>JBAJNP010005307.1:9337-29565 GCA_036877545.1 Yasuhikotakia modesta
TGAGTGTGTGTATGAGTGTGCGTGTAAAGTGTGTGTGTGTGTGTGTATGTGTATTTGTGTGTGTGTATGAGTGTGTGTGTATGTGTGTGTATATGTGTATTTGTGTGTGTGTGTGTGTGTGTAAGAGTGTGTGTATGAGTGTGCGTGTAAAGTGTGTGTGTGTGTATTGGGGGTTTGTCCACACACAGCTGCAGAAAGTGCACAATATCAAATCAATCATAATCAGCTTCACTCAGCGAGAGAGAATTTAACAGCACAGCACCACCAGAGCAGAAACCTATTGATTTTAAAGAGAAGAATTCATTTCAACATTTTGGAGTTACTGATACAACAATCCACACATATGAACAATTATTCACTCACATCACAGCTAGCATGTTAAAATGTAAGTGATTAAACAATCTACCCAACACACACATTTATCAGTTTGTGAGTTTCATGGGAACCTCAGGAAAGTAGCTCCAACCAGCTACAGGAACCGTGAGATTAATCACGATTAATTAAATGTATTGACAGCCCCGCATAAAGACTTGTGCTCAAACGCTTGTCCGTCAGCTGCACCATCTCACAGCGAGACAAATAATAAATGATGAAACTAGAAAAGGCACAGAAGCGTAGAGAGTGTGGGAGACAGGAATGAGCTGTATAACAGTACGCTCTCGTTTCATGAGCGCTGAGGTGTGGCCAATCCGCTGGCCTGTGAAATTTAGTTACAGCAGAGAATGTTTCACTGGAGGGGCAATTATTCCAATAGCCTCAGTGTAAGTGACGGCCGGCCTCTCTTCAGTGATGCATGCGTGCGTGTGTGGGATGCGTCCAGGGTTCAGACGGTCGCATGTTTTGTACACATTTATTCACGGTGTGTATCCTGTGGCAGTGACACACAAACACACAGGAGCAGTGTAGATACCTGGAAGTCTGTCGTGGAGAGAATCTCCTTACGCCATTTGGTGAGGAAGGCTGCGCAGACGTACAGATGAAACTGAGAGAAACCCTCTGACTCCGCCTACAAATCAAGAAAACACAACAGACACGCTTAACACAACAGACACGTCAGTATGTCACGTGGCAGATGTGATGTACAGTTGTACAGTGTGATGTACAGTACACACAAAAGCCCCTGAGGGGCAAAAACGCTGATGGTTCATCGCAGCAAACTTCCAATAAACATCTCTAACATTTAAAGCTGCAATCTGAAACTTTAACTGGGCAAAACAATTGCAGATTACAAAAACTGTAATTTTAAAGATACAGTTCACCCCCAAAAGCATTTAGTCTATAAACACTCACGCTACTCCGGTGCCACAGGAGAGTCTTTACAGAAAATTACAGAACATTCAGTCATTTTAGGATGCGCTGAAACTACAGTGAGTTAATGTGTCTCTGCAGCACAGCCAACAACTGCAAAGTTCAACAACTGTTTACCTCCATCACCAGTTATAAGGGTTTTAAGGTGACATATTATTTGTTAAATTATTCAGCTAGCGCTGAGATCAACGTCTACATGTCCAGCTGATGAAGTTTCTCCATCCATGTCATTTATAGGATGTGGAATTAGGCCATGTTAGTATTTCCCACCCAATCCGTCGCTTTATGTGCCTCCTGCATCCCTCCCTCACTAGTGTTGTGTACAGTGAGCTACATTCAGTCGCATCACATCACAGGCACTGAGAGCTTATAAATAGCTCTGTTTACTTTGTTTCTGTTTTTCCTGCTTGAAGAGAGGGGAAGAGAGGAGGAAATCAGGGGGAAGAGAGGAGAAATAACAAGAGGAGAGAGAGAGAAACAGAGACAGAGAGAGTTTAGATTTTGTCAGAGTAAGAACCAGGGGCGATTCTAGGAATAAATTCTTGGGGAACTCAGGCGATTGTTAAATTATGGGATGTGCTGGTCCAGCTGTATGTTTTCTTGTCTGTGCATAAGAAACGAGGCTGTGGATGAGCAACATAATTTTAGAGTCCGTGTCTGACGGCTGTGTGTGCAAACACACGACCCTGAACAGCACAGCTGCAGACAGACCCGCTGTGAAGCGCCGGCGGGCCACCGACTGGAGGACAGAATCGTTCCTGAAGTAAAGAGCCTGGAATAACTGATTAGGGAGAGAAATAACCTCAGATATCTCAATACAGACACCGTTTGCAGCAAACATCACAGGTTTAGGTGGGCTGAGATGAAAGAGGGGCTAGAATCACCTACAGCAAAACTGAAGGCGTGACAAAGTGTGAAAATAAAAAGAAAAGAGTTTTTGGGTACCGTGATAAAACTGTGGACTGCTGAGATCAAACCATCTAAACGACACTGAGAAAGTCTTACAGCAGCTTTTAACACTAACGTTCTGAATTGTGAAGCACATTTATTATATCTATAATTAACAAATAAAAAGACAAAGTACATTTATACATTTATTCCTTAGTACTATAAAAACAATTATGAATGTGCTTAATTGTCACAGAAAGACATTAATTGTAAATGAATCAATTACTTACTTACTGGTACTATAGAGTTTAAACTTAATGTAAACACCATTGGTCATTTCAAAATGTGTCTTGGTAACCATGGCTACCATATAACCATGACAACAATACAATAGTATTCTTTAAATTGATGTATTATATTATAAATTATAAAATATAAAAAGCATAATATTATATAAAAAGCATAAGTGAATATAATGAGTGCAGTAATTATAACCCAACACAAAATAACTGGTATGAATGTAAGGAGAGAGTTTGGAGGACAGGAGTGTGTGAGTGAAGAATAAACTACAGAAGTGATTAACGGATTAACTCCCTTCTCACAGATGATGTGAGGGAGTAACTCTCTCTCACTGCAGCTCGTCCCACTGATGGAGAAAACGTGGGGTAAAGATGCTTTAAACATCACTCAGATATTAACATGACTCCCAGTCTCTCTCTCCCTCTCTCTCTCTCGTTTCTGAGCTTCTAATTGATCTTGAGGGTCGAGTCTTTGTGCCAAATGTACAATTGCACAAGAGAGCAGATAAAAGAGCATCATCACAAATCAAGCTTCTTTCTCTCGTATGACTGGACAGAACCACCGTCCCCATGAGTTCTTCTGATGGTCCGCGTCTCGCCGGGCCTGCAGCGGTGTGTGGTGAGCGGCTGACTCTAATGAATGCTTTCATTAACAATTAATCACAAAGATATTATTCAGCGTTATTAAAAAAGCCCACAGCGTTAGCCTAGCAGTGGCCGTTTAACACAAAATCAGGACCCTTAAAAATGACAACAAAATGGGTCACGGTAACATACTTTGCTGGTCTTTTTATTTTTTGGTCTAATTTTAATATTTACCATCAAAACGTACTACAGTTTTTGCTTTGATAACGTCTTTTCTGCTAACGTACTCATGCTAGCTGGCGCAAAGCAGTGCAGGTTAGAAAAACGCATCGTTTCACCTTCAAAATGCATGAGAGTTTCTCTCAGTGCCTCGATGGCCTCATTCACACCCTGTCCTGCTACCTCAGCACTTGTGTGTGACCCGCCCCTGACCCTCCTGTGAGCCCCAGGAAATAAACACCCAAAAAAAGGAGAAACCGAGACAGAGGCATAACCTGAGAACCCATGTGTACCAGAGAGAGAGAATAATACAGAGAGAGGCAATTGTTCTGATACCGTACTGTACCTCTAATACTGCTGTCACATCTATATGTAAATAACCTCTGTTGTGATTTGTTAACCTCACTTTACTGCAGTGACAAACCTTAAAAAAGGTGTCAAAACATAGAAATCCACATTAAAAACACTGTTAATCTGAAAATGAACAAAATGTTGTTTAACTAAAGCAAACAACACATCATAATGACCAGAAGATCGTGACACATGTACTGCTGGTCCTCACTCACCATTTAACCCCTGCATCCCTCAAACCTGACTGCTGTGAACATATCTACATGTGAAGACTGAGGCAGACAGATGGAGGAGATAAACGGAGGCAGATATAAAGGACAAAGAAATGAGGGTGGAGATACATCACAGTAAAGCAGAGACACTGAGAGGACACGCACACAGAAGATCAGATGAAGGAGAAGATTCACACGAAAGCTGGATAAGAATATAAATGAAGGGCAGAACTGCACCAGTTACGATTCTTCTACACAAGGACGAGCTGTGAGCTCTGAATGTTGTTTCTGAGAGCTTTTCACTCAGATGTGACCCAGAGGTGATTAAGAATCAAAGGGTTAAAAGTGAACAGTCAATGATCCATCATTTACACACCCTATAAAAATACATAATACACACTTCAATTATATTCTGGACCCCACAGAAGACCAATAAAACACATTTTACTGAGCTAAACTGTGGAGGAGACAAACTTAATATTTATAATATTTATGAAGAAGATTTAATGTCTGACACTCACACATAATAAAACTAAATCATCTTAAATCTGAGCACAATTAAAACATCAGAATTGTGTTACTGATCAACACACTTTCCCCAGGACACCTCAGGCTGCTCTGAATAAAGCATGAGGTAAATATAATAATAATAATAAACTGGAAGTCTGATTCTCAGTGCAGCTGTACCTGATAAGTGTCCCACAGTCTGATGGTGCAGCGAAGAGGCAGTTCTCTCATCAGGAGATTATTCATCCAGCGGAAGGCAAACTGCAGGTACTCCACCTCACACTTCTGAAAGTGCACGTGAACATCCTCTGAGGGCAGGAGAAGAAAGCAAAGGGGGATTATAGCCACTGGTGGTCTTGTCTATAAAGAGCGGTACTGAGAATAGACTATTGTAACCTGTGTGTGACCCCCATTGCTCAAAGAAGCCCCCTGGCCCTGAACTAAAACCTTTCAGCTATTGTTCAGTCTCTCCACACTGATTCACTGAATGAGCTTTATAGAGCCCAACATGTGTGTAATTATGTTGGATTGAATGGGAGAGGGAGAGTCACCGTTTATTGAAAGAGTGATTTGTCTGATAAGCTGTGCTTTGGCCTTTGAACTCAACACAAATGGAAGTGGTGGCATTGACTCCTGACTGAAGTGTAACGCCTAAAGAAGTTCTTCGGATGTCATCCATAAAGCCACAGAAGGAACATTCAGGAGAATTATGAACTATCTTTGTCATGTTACATAAGCATTACATCATTATGGATTCTTCTAATGTCACTAATGTGGACCCAACATGATCAGAAACTGAGATTCTCCGTAAAAATAAGAAATAAATTATTCGTTTAAAAAAATTATGCGTTTATCTTTGAATGGTTCCTAAGGGAACCAAAAATGGATCGCTGTGAAGAACCTTCAGGAACTTTTGTAATTTCACACAGAAAAATTGATTTTGAAAAGCCTTGATTCATTCGCATTGTGTAGTCATAACACGGCATGACAAAGCCAACACGTTAATAAAAGTAAATTTAGTATAAAATAAAAACATCCTTGTGCAATAGGTTCAGATGTGTTTGTTACATACGGTGCTTTAAATGTTTAAACAGGTAAAGCAAATATTTACCACCAGAACTGTCATGTTGTTATTCACACAGACTCTGTTTAAATAACTAGACGTATGTTTGTTCATTAGCTGAACCATGTTTATTTTCTCCTTTGAAAAAAAATTAAAATGCCCAGTTTGGAAAAAAACACATTTGGGCAGAATTTGATTCTGTGTTTTGCTCGCCCTCGCTAGCGCATCGCTCTCTCTCTCTCTCTCTCTCGTCCTCTCAAAGAACGGTTTGTTTCCACTACATTTCTCTTTCCTCTCAGCCGGCTTCCAGTCGCCTTCACACCCTAATCGCAGGGGCTGATGGGAAATTGATCTCTGCCTCGTGCTCCCGGTGAGACCGTGGGCTCTGCGATCACTGGCGCTGTTTGTGGACGCTGATGGATAGAGGAGAGGCTCTTTGGGCTCTTACAGAAGTCACAGCGTGGGTGTTCAGTTATCACTGCAAACACTCAGAACAGGAAGCAGACATACAGATGGAATAAACGCTGCAATTCCAGGAAATGGAAACTCCAATTCCAATCTGAAGAAAACTGCAGAAAAACTTTTCCTTCCTTTGATGTATGAATGTTTTAAACTGTATTATTTACAGCTTTGAACAACTAGTTGACCTGGTTTTAGAGGGTAACCGGTAAAACAAATGGAATCATTTCAGGCACTTAAAACTTTTTGTTTTTGTCCTTTGGTCTCGTGTTTTTGTTGCTGAAGCTTAAAATGTAAAAAACAGACCTGCAGAAAAGTGGCACACGTTCGACCCAAAGTTGTTTTAACGGCTGCTTTTAAACTATTCTTAGAAACCCTTCAGAAAGTTTTGTGTTCCCTTGTGCAACAATAGCGATAAAAACAACAACAGACAAAAAAAAACATTCAAGCTGCGGCTTTGTTAAAATGTCAAAAGGCACAAACTTAAAATAAGCGATTAATGTGTGAAGAACACACTGCGTCACAAGCTAACCATGCCAACACCAGCTGTTCCAAACACAACAGAAGACACATCAAAAATCAGAGCCATCGCTCATTCCTCGTTGTGCTGCTGAAAACCTGTATGACGTGTGCAGAATGGGCCTGAATGATGATGATGATGTTTGTGAACATGATCTTCATACCATCAATTCTGCTGACGAGTTCCTCCAGCGCTTTCACTTTAGTCTGAACACCAGGCTGGGCAAAGGTGTAGCTGTCCTGAATGAGAGAAACACACAGAAGATTTCTGCCGTCACACTTTAATACAACGATATGTAACTCGCCTCAGACCTCTGACACACACTCATACAAACATCACACACCGCGCTGACCTCACGTGAAACGCGTTTCAGTTTATAAAAGTAACCTGCCTTTGAGCTGTTGTTAAAAGCCACCATTTAAATAAACATTATTATTAAGGGTCATGAAACATTTTCCGTGATGTTTATCGTGTCTAGATGTGTCTGTTTGCCATTATGTTTAGATTTTCTACCAGGCACCGACCACATAACGCACAACCTTAGATCTGTTAGCCTCCTAGCAGCTGAATCACCGCAGACTCTACAGCGGCGTTTTAATGGTTGTTTTATAATAATGTATAACTCTGTTCTTCCTGCGCTGTGGGTCATTAAGGGCCAGTGGCCGCTTGCTGCGCTGTGACTTGTTTTAGCCCAGGGGAGAGACCACACAGGAAGACACATTCTGTGTTCTGATCCGTATGTGTGTTCTGCCCTTCAGTCCGGTTCTGCTCGGCCTGCGAGACGACCTGACGCCGGTCTGCATCTGACCTTTGCACTCACACGCAGATGATGCGACACGCCTGTCTCATTTAAACAGAAGGTGATTCTCGAGGGAACGCTAGCTGATGATCTGCATCCTGCTAGCTTAAATGTCCTAGCATAAACTTTGTGTCTCTCTCCCGAGGCAAGTGTGTTATCCTCCAGGGTTTGAGAGTAACAAAGACAGACTCGTTGTTTCCTCAGAGCATTTTTTATGGCATTGTACTTAACTTTGTGTTTTGGAAAACAACAGAAGGACATAATGACCACTACAGCGTTTAGCTTGACTACAAATACACTGAAATCACTGGCTATGTTTGTCTGATTGTGGCAGCAGTTTGTCTGAAGGTCACTGGATGCAGATCAAGCCCATCATGGTCACAAAATCACAAATGATGTAGAACAGTTTCAAGAACAGCTTTAAGAGATAATCAAGTGACAATTAAATAATTGCAATGCATGTTTCTCAGCAGCAATAGTCAAAACATTGTAAAAATGTTGAATAAATGAATGAGTTTAACACTGACTCAAACACAAACCTGAATTCCATCCAGCAGTTTGCTCATACACCAGAAACTGTCAGCTTCAATGTTTCGCTGCGTGTCCAGCGCCAAACTCGCCATTTCAAAATTTTCTACATCTTCCTCTGAAGAAAAAAAACACAATTAGTCATATTTACATTAACACATACACACATTCACAACTGAGATCTTAATACATTTGACTGACTAAACTGCAGCTTAGAACGGTTGCACCTGCGCTGCATGCATTCAGCATGAACCGCGCTGCATGCGCTCTGATGTGCATCATCTGCACAGACACCATGCAGCCATTAGATCATTAGCCAGAAAACTGTGTTCTTTACTCAACACATTCATCAGGTCTGTCTGCAGCCTCACAGCATTGACCTTTCTCCACCCTTTAAACAGTCTGTGCTAAAGCTGCTCATACACACATTACGCCCCAGAGAGGCAGACCTGGCTGGAAAAGGCTCAACACACGACTCCCTCGTTTCCCTCTCTTCTCTTAATAAGGATGGAGGATTGGAAATGGGGAAAGACAAGGAGCTATTCAGAAGAAGCACTGAGCAAAGTGAACGAGAGAGAGGGAGAGAGAGAGCATGTTTGCATTCAGCTAGCGCGTTGCCAAAGCAATTCAGTCAATCACGCAACTGTTACTGCAGAACACGAGAGCTGAACTGAAGATAAGCAGAAGGTCACATGCAAGGTTGAAACAGCGAAGAAAACGCTTGTGATTAACAGATACTCAGAGACTGAAGCTGCCAGTCTCACAGCTCTGGAGCTTGATGTGATTTAATCAATTCTTCTACTACACAATAACAAGAATACAGGTGAGGGAGGTCTCTGCACAACAACAAACACCATGTTATGTAGTCTATATGCATTTATATTAACATGGAAACACAGCAGCATTAAATGTTCATCCAGTCATTGAATCTGAGAGGCGTAAGGGCAGCGGCACAGAACCTTACAGAACCTCTCAGAAGCTCTCAGCTCAAACTCAGATCACACTGCCAGTAAATCTCTGCACTGCAGCAGGAGGAACAGATGAAGTGGGCCGAGCCAGAGACAGGGTGGGATTCAGGCAAAAATGGATTGAGAACGACAGGAAAGGGCTGGCAGAAAGAAAAACTGGAAAAGCGAAGTAAATAGCCCTCTTTGAGCACAAATGAAGCGTGTGGGGCCCTGCCGGTCATGGGCCGGGCCATATGTCACCGGCCACAGTGCTGGAGAGCGTCCTGATCCATTTAACTCTCTGCATTTCCACATCACTCTAAAGCTTCAAGCACACACATTCTCACACACTCACACACACTCACACACACTCACACACACTCACACACACTCACACACACTCACACACACTCACACACACACACACACACACATTCACACACTCACATACACACACACACACACACACACACTCACTCACTCACTCACACACACACTCACACACACACTCACTCACTCACTCACTCACACACACACTCACACACACTCACATACACACATACACATATACGATTGCTGTATAAAGCTGCTTTAGTGTATCTGGGGAAATCCTCTTTGTGCCACAAGATAAGGCTTTGATGCCCATTTTCTCACCCGTCAGGTAAAGGTGTGATTGTGGCTGGGCTGAGAGCCTCGTCCGTCTCTGGCCTACAAACATCAAAACATGATCACACAAGCGGGACTCGTTTTTCTGATGATGTTTTTAATGAATCAGGTGATGCAGATCGTAACATTAGTGACTGATTCACTCAGGAATGAGACGGATCTGATGTAGCGTTCAGAGAACATCAGACTGTTTCTGCTGAAGCTGAAAGCTCACATCAGATGAAGCACTTTGATGATTCTTTAATGTTCTGTTAAAGCCTGAAATTTAGATGGATAAAAATGAGCCGTGTGACATTCTGAATTTCTCATTCTATTACAATAAAATAATCTGTTACAAAGAGTTTTACTAAATTCAATCATGTACAGAACATAGCATAATGTTCTAAAGACAGAACCAAACCAGAACCAAAATAATGTTCTAGGTTATTACACTACAACAAACTTGTTTCAGAAAGACTATCCATCTATCACTGCAGGTGTGACAAATAACATCCATAAATGAGGAAGGTAATAAATAAAAAGGTGAGAATATCACACTTCCTGTACAGTAATAAATATGAATGCATGTGTGATAGATCGAGAGACAAAGAAAGACAAAGAGAGAGTTAAAGAATGACAGAAAGATAAGGATGAGCAAGGCAGAGAAACAAAAAAGAGAGTGCAAAAAGAGGAGAGAAAGAATGGAGAAAGGAGATAAAGAAGGTGATAGAGAGAGGAACAGGTAGAGAGAGAAAGGGAGAGAGAGAGAAAGGGACAGGGAGAGAGAGAGAGAGAGAGAGAGAGGTGCGAGTGAGTGGGCATTGATGCTTTACAGAGGAGATTTCCCTGCTGTCCTCTTTGCTGTCAGGGTAAATGTGATGATTTATCCTTTGAGAATATTCTCTCTCTCTCTCGCCCGCTCTCTCTCTCCACTTCAAATCCTTTCTGTGCATCAGTATCAACACGTTAAACTGAAGGGCGCTGTGACTCTCCTACCTGCTGGCTATTCTTTAAAACACTGTTGCTGATATTGAGCTAAGTGTGAAGCGCCAATACTCTCGCCCGCCCGCCTGCTCTCTCTCTCCCTCCCTCCCTCCCTCTCTCTCTGAGGACGATCTCTGCAGAAAGCTAAAAAGCTCACAGGAGCCCTAGAAAGCCACTGAGCCGTGGCGTCCAACAGAAAAACAATGAAGGACGACGTGAAAGTTAGCAAAAATGGCGACTTTTAAAGTCAGGTGGATTGTGAAACGCCTCAGATGCGAGTCTGAGCGCTCGGCAGGGCGGTGTGAACCTCCCTCTGTTATCTCCTCCAGACCGCATGTTGGGATCATGAGGTTCGTTCAAACGCATCGATTGGTGGGTTGAACCGCCACCACAGGCTCACACCCTCACAAGCGTCTGTAAACACTTAAATCCAGAGGATCAATGCGGCTCATTCACACACACACACACACACACAAATAAATTAGAAACAGAGACCCCACAATGAACCGAATGCTTCAGTATGAAAAATCTAATTTTGGGTAAATGAGCTTTTGTAGAAAAAAGAGGAGAGAAAGAAATGTGGGCGAATGAGCAGGACAGACAGACAGGAGAGAAATGGATTGGTGATCCAGGTAATCTGTGGGCATGTCCCGGTGTCACCGCAGCAGCAGCGCAGCAGCAGCGCAGCAGCAGAGAGATCAATGCGTCTGCTGTTGTTCTTCTGTAATCCTGAACTATCCATAAGTAATTAACCTTCAGATGAGACGACAGGAAGTAAATACAGAAGGGAGGGGAGGAGCGCTGGAGACAGAATAACAATGAGAACCAGACGCTGTTTCCACTCTGACTGTCTGTCTGTCTCTCCACCTGTCTGTCTCTCTATTGCCCTTCCTCATCGCTCCCTCTTTCCTTCTATCTGTCGTGTCTGCTTCTCAGTCACTGTTTTTCTGCCCATTCTCTCTCTCTCTCTTTATACTCCATCTATCTCTCTACATCTGTCTGTCTGTCTTTTCATGCCGGCCTTCTCCATCTCTCTTCCTTTCTGTCTGTCTGTCTGTCCCCTTCTCTCACTTCATGTTCACCAATCTTACCAACTTTACCTTCTATCTGTCTGTCTCTATCTGTCTGCATCTCTCCTTTCATGTCTCTCTCTCATCCACGGCTGGTCTTCACAGTTTCAAACAGAAGTAACACAACATTTGTGCATCTGGTGTATTTTGTCTAAAGGTTGAGCTGACAGAATCCTGCCGGTTTGTTTACATTCACAGAATCATTTTCCAGCCCCGTCTGTCAGTCAGTCGCTGGTGTGTTTGACTGATAAATCACAGACATCAACACACTCCTAACTGTGGAAAACATCAGTATCAGATCAGAAGCAATGAAACTTACCCACAAATTCAGAGAGGAAAACCACAAAGAAAGGCGTGACCAGGTCATTGATGCCCTGCACGTATCCACTGGCAGGGTGACGGATGGCCCAGATGAACAGAATCCGTCCAAACACCTGAAACAGAGCTGTGGTTACTGGAGACTCTCAGCAGCTCATTCTGCTGTATTTACACTCCTGACAGCAACAGGTACAAACTCACTCAACACACACCTGAGTTTAAATTCTCTGAGACTTAAATGAGCATTAACCACAACATGAGGGTTATTACAAAAAACATTACGAGGCGTTATCTAAAACTATTTCTATAATACATTCACGGTATTGAACAAACCTCAGAGAAAAAGTATTATTCAGAAATGTGTTTTCCATTTGAAACACTAAAGCAGCATAAACACGAGGCAATTGTGTTTTGTTACAAAACTTGGGCTAATTTAATTTCTCTGTTTTTCTGCGATTGTAATGAATTTCTTTAAATAAAATAAATTCCTCTTTCTGTCCTGTCCAATTAAAATGCCAATAAAAGGAACAACTCCAGCTCCATTTTAAACCCTTACAAGGTTTTTACAGACTCCACACTGTTCTGTGGTAAAACACCACAGCACCCCCTGCTGGCGAGCATTAATGCGGCTCATTCGTGCCAGTCAGCGGGTGTCGCACGAATGAAACCCTCGGAGCCCGACTCTCCCCCCGCCGTGTGAGACATCATTGCTACCGGTGTTCAGAGGCTCAGGTGTCGGTTCAGATAAAGATGATCACTCACCTCCTGCACCAGCGGCTGCTGGAACAGAGGAATCAAAGGGTTCGTCCGCGGGATGTCAGTGTGAATCTGGAACAAACACACACACACACACACACACACTTAAACACACACCCCTGCAAACCGCTTACAGGTGACCCGGGTAAATGTAAGAAAACCATCAGAATATTGATCCGGTTTATAACAAGCTACCCATAAAACTCCAACAAATTCTCTTAGAAGATACCCACAACGTGTCCAGCTAACAACTCCTTCCTTTCATCCGCCGGTTCTCCCCTCGTCTCAGTGCTGGAGTAACGCAGGTCACCGGACGGCCACCGCAGTGCTGTCCGTTTGTGTTGCACACAGCTCTCTGCTCCCACACCAAAGGTCATTTAATGCTGCTGTGCAGACAGCCAGGGGCCAGTGCGACAGCTCTGTACCACCATATAAATCCTTTTAAAGGTCTGTGTTCCGTCTGTATTGCAGTCGATGATACGAGAGACCCCCCGAGTGCAGAGGAGGCTGGGAATAACTATCTACTAGCAGTGCTGCCCCATTAACCAGAGTTTAACTGTCCATAAGCATATCGACCCAAGTGTGTGACAGCTTTCTGACAGGAATAAATATGAGAGACTCTCTGCAGACTCAGTTCAGTGGTTGTGGTGTTTGTCAAGAGACGCCAGGGGCCAAATAACAAACTCAGTGTGTTGTTTAAATGGATCTCATCTAGAATTAAATGTCATATTTGAAGAAATCACCGTATAAACCTAATAACTTTTTATAACATTTATTTTACGTGACTAATAGAAAATGTACAAATAACCTGTGAAAAGGAAGAACTGATCATGAAAGTTGTGTTTTTTCTGCCTCTGATCATGTTCATCCCTACAGCCATCTGTTTGCAGTGGTGTCAGAAACAGCAGAAATCTTTCTAAGATTAAAAACAGTTCTGAATAAAGTGAGAAGGTTGGAATAATAACAGGCTGTACCTGCACTGTTCATCTCACTGCTTAAACACTCTGAGAAGCAAAAGTGCACAAACCAGATGTGACAAATATTTAACAAATAAACATTTAAATACGAACAACCAATAACACAAAACTACCAGTTCTCACTTAAAGACACTTTATCACACATTATCGCTCGCTGCAGGTAAACTGAAGTCAGTCAGTCTGGAGTTAAAGATAGTGATTGTTCACAACAGTCTTTTGATGCTTGCAGAGCTTCAGAGATAATCTTTATAATATTGCAGATGTTTCTCTTTTATAATACAAATATTATATAAATAAATTATAATATTTGCTGAAATTCAGTCACACAGCACTGAGCTCAGAGCTGAGAGTTTACAAAACACAACAACATTAAATACTAATATAAAACAACTGCAGTCTATTTTAATAATAATAACTGAGTCAACCTTGACATAACATTACATTTAAATATAACATTAAACAACTATGAACAGAATAAACAACAATAAAGAGATATGATTTAAAAACATAAATAACATTCTGACAGATTCAGGTCATGTCAAATTCAACTGAATCAAACATCTTCATACTGGAGCCCGTTTAAATGTTTAGCTGTTTACCAGCTTCTTACTAGCTGCTTGTTTTCCTACTAAATTTCTCCTCTAGGATCAATAGTGTGTCTAACTCTCCGTCTGAAGGATAGCAGGACATCCATTATTTGCCTTCAGCCTTCAAGAATTAGAACTGATTTTATTAAAAGCAGGCAATAAATACTACTTTAAAACACACATAACCAAAGAATCAACCAACACAAATCGACAGCTTTTCTCCGGCTACTCAGAACCTGGTCTCATCACATCTGTTCTGGACCAAGAACCATCAACTTAACCAGGATGTTAGCTGTTAGTTAACCATCCTCTATGGGGTTACCTAGTAACAGTGTGGGTACAGTGTTACCTGTCGATATGTGTCTCTGTGGTTCTCATCTGTTCTGGAATGGTAATACTGCTCAATGAAGCCAAAATACTCCGCCCTCTTCCTCTGGAGAACCCCATGCCGCCGCTCCTGATTGGCTGGGAGGTAGCCCTGAGAGAAACACGGAGAGGAATGAGAATGTCCAGGCCTTTGAAAGGAAATTCTAAAGGGAATTTTGAATGCAGACTTCCTCCATTTCTTCCAGAAAGAGAGAAACTGTAAGATAGTATTATGTAAGAAGCATTATGTAAATTCTCTTCCATACAGTTTTTGCTAAGCATGAATAATTATTGGATTCAAAAAAAGCTCTCTGTAATATATATAAGTTGGGAAATGTTAATACAATGACCTTCTGTATTGTGTTGTTGTGATATATTAGAACAATGTACAGAATACACAGGAGCTGAATATTGTCCTCTCGCCTTGTTGTGGTGCTCTAATGAAATATTTAAAAGCTCTAACCATCAAACTAACATTAGTGTTATGTTCTCACAAGATCCTCTATTACAACAAACAACACTATCAGCAACCAGTTTTATGCACATCTACAGATATATGTAGCACAAACTCAGTAAAGTGTTAAAGTTTAACACATTTGTTTCTTTACTTCAATCTGTCGCTAACTGTTCTGAGTGTCTTAGTAAGAACCGCTAACTGAAAAGTTTAGAATGCAGAACACAAAGTAAACTAGAGTCATAAGTGAAGAACACAACCAAATTTCTGATTCTGCGGTGAGTAAACTAACACGCAGAGACAGGACGCAGTTGTGCAAATACACAGTTAGCAGCTACAGAAGAGCCTCTGAAGAGACGGTAAGAAGTTCAACGTGTTTGTGGAGCAGACGTGTGGGCGCTGGATCTGTCAGTCAGCCGCTTGTCTTCACTCGTTTCTGAAGCAGTTTTTAAACCCTATTCCCCCCCCCATTGTTTTCACCTCATTTTAATGAGTCGCCAACTGCTTGCAATACATAAATAATAACGTACGTTCAGAAAGTGACTCTGAATTCTGCATGTGTCTGTAGCTGCAGGCGACTTATAAACGCATAAATGCGCAGCCCATGCGATCGGGCCCATCAGAGGCCCTTCAGACTATTATAACACTATTAAATTTCACCCTGGAATTTAAAATGATCTTTAAATGAGTTTCCCCTCATGATTTCAAGGTCTTTGCAGATTTTGCTTCTATATTACCTGGAAGTTGGAAACATTCATGCACAGTGTTGGGATGAGCCACAGGGACTAACCAAATTATTACGTGTGCAAACAGCTATTGTTAAGATAACTAGTTTCAGTTAGCTAAACAAGTTACATAACCCCAGCAATGCATTCCATTCTCTTGTGTTTCATTTCACAGCTTTTTAATGCAAAGACGCATATTTATATTTATGTTTGCATAAGTTTTACAGATAATGTGAAAAAGACCTTTATGCCCTAAAACATCAGATGCTGTGTGTAATTATAATCTGCACGCACAAATCTAAGACAAAGCGCTTTTGTTTGTCACATTAGCATTCCTTCAGTGCACATGTACCTCAGTAACCTCACACACGCAGAATTATTCCGTCTAATCCTCAGCAAACGTCGCATGAAGCAGAGAAAGCCGAGCAGAGGTGGGATCTGCTTGTGTACAGCTTAGCCCGGAGGTCTGTGTTATTGACTGTGTAAGCCTGTGCTAGGAACACAAATGAGGCTTGTAAAGTGTTCTCTGAACATCCGCGCATGCGGCCGTAACGCCGTGACCCGCTCCAAACACTCTATGAGGCCGTTCACAGTTCTGCTGACATAAATATCTCACCAAGGGAAATAATGCAAGACAAATCAATAACACACATTAAACTGAGAGCCACAGAAGTTTTATAACCTCTGATATTCATGCAGATCACAAACGCAGACGTATGAGATGCATGCAAACAGAAAACGTGCCTCCAAAGGTGTTTTTAGAAGATGAATAGCTGATTTACAACTGCAGATGTAATCAACTAGATTAAACAGGGTCATTTTGCTGCATTTTACTGAACAACTATTTCACATATTTGATCCCAACAGGCGTTAGTGATGGTGTAGCACTGAAATCTTACTGCCTGTGAAATTACAACTCCTCTGTTTCTTACTACTTTAGTTACAGTTAGCATCAGATGTAAGGGCAGGCTTTATAGATAAAGACCAATCAGGTAGCAGCATCCCCGGTGTATAAACCAATCAGAAGCTAGGGGGTTGTTTTCTTAGGAGAGTAATCTCATTTACCAAATCTAAAGATGAAACTTACTGATAAAAGTCTCCAGGTGATTGGCCGAACTTCACGTGGGACTCCAGACCAGCTGTGCTTTCGTAACTCCTCTGTATGAACAGCAGACAAACACATTACACACACCACATTAATTTATTCACACAATCAAAACCAAATGAACAGTTAAAGCATCAACATTCATCTATCTGCCGTGATGAAACATCACACAAAATGATCTTCATCTCTCATCACAGCCCAGGCGACACACATCTACAGTTTTACTCCTGCAGTCAATAAACAATTTTTAAATTAAATTTTATTTTTAATGAGCAAACAATCACACAAATCACAGAATCACACAATCACAGCTACAGCTGGTACTTGACCTTGACACTGATATTAAAAGCACGGCTGAAGATGAGATATGATGAAGATTACACACACAGATGACACAGGTTCAGCTCTTCATTTACGATCCTGTACAACATCTGATACCTGAGATTGTTTCTGGACTGTTTAAGTGTTAAGAACAAACACCAAGCTGACATCAAAGCTCTGCTGAAATACTAATGCGTTTGGGCGCCTGCCAAGCATAATATAATAACAAAATGATGAAAGATCTCTGCAGCTATTATGAACTCAGGATTCTGCGTGAGGAACCACTTCAACTATATCGCTTGCACATTTCTCATAAATCTCTCGGGAAGAAACGAGCGGCATTTTTTTCCTCCAATGACCGATGAGTCTCAGGAAACTCACAGCCTGCGGAGGGTGAATCTTCATTATGAAGGGAGGAAGAGTGAATTTATTTGATAGGATTATTATGAGTATCAGCCACAGAAATCAGTGAACACGCAGACAGGACAGTTTTTGCTCCGGCAGCTTGTTGGTGCGGAGACACGATGGGTTGGAAAACACGGAGCGAACAGAAGGGCCTCTCAGTGTGAATTCAGGAAAACTGAGATAACAGCACGAGATTCAGCCGTCCTGCCATCCAACACCATCTTACCTGTGACAGAGATTCGCCTGGAGGTGGAGAGACAGGCGAGAGAACGAGGTGCTTTTGAAATCATCTTATAAATGAAGGACTTCAATGTTTTACAGTTAATCGGAGTTACAGAAACAACAGCCCAAGAAACATTATAATCTTTACCAGCTAACTCATAAATATTAATTAGATGATGCAATATTTGCCAAATAGTTGGGCAGGGCAGGAAGTTTGGGTGTTAGCCATTAGAAATGCAGAACAATACAATTATAATGGCCAGTTAAAACAAGTCCCCACATGTCCAGTTTTTCCCAATGGAAACATACCTCATTACCTTTTACCTTTTAATGCTAAAACAAACTTAGCATGATTAACTAGCTGTTTTATTTAACTTACCCAGGTCTGTGTTGGGGCTGGCAAGCAGCTGCTTGAATTTATCCAATCGCGTTTTCTCTCTCACTGTCATGGGCGGAGCTCCTGAGGCGTTTTGGTCTGAGATGCGGGCAACCAATGGTATTATGGGCCGAACAGGAAGTGACTGCTGTTTCTGCAGAGTATTGCGTGCTAAACAGAACATAGAACACATTTTACAATTTTACACACGTTCCTACAATGTATAGCTTAAAAAACAGCAGTTATTGGCAAACCTGCATTAACATTTAACTGGGCGTCACTACGTGACTTCACCACCCTGACATTGGCTGAATCGATCTCGACATCCAGTCGGTCTTGAACAGGCTTTGTGCTGATTGGCTCCCGCCTGCCCGGTGGGCGGGGTTGCGGCTCTGTGTCCTCTAGGGCTTTGGAGAGTTTGAGGCAGGGGGTCTGAGGCACAGATCGTGATTGGACAGGTGAGGATGAGGTCTGTTTGAGGCTGAATATACCGTTGTCCTCTTCATCCTCAATGTCCCACGCATCATTGGTACTTCGAGCAAATTCGTGGAACGTTGAGGCCTTTTTGGATTTGAAGTTTACATTGCTGACCTTCTGAGCTTCTTTAAATCTAAAAAGAAAAACAAATAAGCTTTGAAAGCAGATCTAATGCACAGAATAAACTAAACGACACACAGTTTGTTATGATAACCAACAGAAAACACTACAAACAAACTTCTGCACTCAAATGTTTATTGATGGAAGAGGTGAGAGAAGGAGCAGCTGAAACATGAGGAGTATGTGAGGAGACGGCAGCACTTACTGTCGCTGTCTGAGGGGGTCCAGGGGGGGGTGCTGCGCTCCATAAACCGGCTGCAAACTGACAGAAAGAAAAGCTGTGATAGATTGAAACGCAGCCTTATCTTAGATTACTGATAGATTAAGAGATGCTTTTTAAATAGCTGCCATATATATATATATATATATAAAGATACACATATCCTGGACATTAGGTTTCTCCCTCTTCATTCACTGAAAATAATGTGATTCATGTCATTTGTGTTATAAAATATTCTTCTAATTCTATTTGATTGGCACAAAAAACAAAACACTACAAACAGCTCTGGACGCTTTATAATTGTGAAGGATTGTGAAATTAATCTAATGACACTGTCTTTGGAAAACTCAGATTAATCGTGTTAACCAAAATACAGCTTTCTGCATATCTGCAGCTACTCTGTATCATAAAATCAATGAGGACACAGCTTACTGTGAGCTCTCGATACATCACTCAGAGCTATTCAGAAACTCACAAAAACTGTTTTTCTGAAAATCTACAATAACAGACACAACTGGGCATTTCTTGAGCAGAAAATACATCACATTAAACCGACAGAGAACGGCTGGTTCCTTCACCTCACTGACAGACAAACACATTCATAAAACACCACAATATTAGAGGCTATTGTGAGTTATGGCACATTTTGCTGTATAATGGTGAAATAGGTCCAAACACTGCAGCGCTAAGCAGAATGTTCAAGGTAACAGAGCAATCGACACGGTCATAATGTCGACAAGAAAATTAACAGTTTGCTTTTTACAAGGTCCTTTTTTGCCTGTTTATAACAATTCAGCTGTAACCTTCACAATACAATGAATGCATTATGTGCAAATGGGGCCACAAGATAACCGGAGAAAAAGCACAAAGCATTTGAAACGCCTCATTAATTTTTATGAATAAAAGGTAAATTACTTCCAGTATGTAAGCAGCTGCATCTGCATTAAATACTGTGATGAGACTGAGAAGCCATGAGCAGTTTCCCAGAGGCTGTTATCTCACACATGTATTGTTTCTTATGCCACATAACACTTTAATAGACATATAACAGAAAACAAGAGAAAACAATAATTATCTTCCCTTTAAAAATGTCATTATCACAGCCATACTGTGTGTAAATGGTGTGTGTACAGAAGTTTGGGAGGGAATAAACTACAGCTGATCTAATAACTTCACATCCTCTGTTCTTTCTGTTGGGCAGATAACAAGTATTGGCCACGCCCCTCGATCAATCATGACACGCCCACTTTGTCATCCCCGAAATTAAACAATTCAAACACTGAGAATCACAGCCACACCATCACAATACAACCAATACTGTTTTATTGTGCTTTTCTTATAACACAACTGTATTATAATCAATAATAACATCAAGCCTTTATCAGACACTGCAGATACATCAGACACTGTAACAA
>JBAJNP010005308.1:13007-29557 GCA_036877545.1 Yasuhikotakia modesta
AATAAAAATGATGGCAAATGCAAATGTATTGTTCAGACTAAGTTTAATTGTTAGTCATTATAAACTGGGCTGAGCCATCAAATTAGATTAACCAGATTAAAGATTAACCAAACCTACCTTGTTTCAACTCCGCAAAAAGCTGCATCACCCTGTGAGATAGCACTGTTAAATGGGCCACAGCATCCACTATGGCTGTAGGGTAAAGCTCCTGCCTAAATAATATCCAGAGCCATGCTGTAATCTTTATGTGTGTGTGAGGAAGAGTGGAGGTTGCAGGGGTGCTTTGGGTAGGTGCTTGTGCCTTTTAAAAAACTGTACACAGTGTGTTTGTGTGCACTTCTGTGTAAATAATGTGAATAATGTCCCTGTCCAATCTATCCACTAGAACCCTCCACTGTAATTAAAATCTTTTAATATAGAAAATTAGAGTGTGTGATCTTTATATAGCAGCTAATTAACAGGGATCCAGTCCTCGCTAATGAGACCCCAGGAAAGCAAGCACCCAAAGAAACCACATAAACATTGGAATATACAGTGTATATGTAGCACGACATACATGCTGCCAACATGCATAAAGATAAGTGAATGAGAAATTAACTGTCAAGTTCAGTTCTATGCTTTTCACAAGCCATTTGTCAGACAACCTGATTGTGAGAATCCACTAACACTTACTGGCGTGCTTAATAATGAATTTGGTTTGTGATAGCACATGATTTCCAGTAAAAAATTTTTTGTATCACTAATCTTCTGATGCCTAGATAGCTAGCTTAGCTTATGAAAGAACCAATGGCGGGAACATGGTGTCCTTTACTGCATTTGGATCACACGTGTCTATCTTGCCTTTACAGGAACAATAGACTCTTCTATTCTCTGCTGTTAAGGATGGATGGACCGCGGCACCAGGGAAACGGCATTCCAGAGCAGCTAAACTGTAAGGCGGGCACTTTCCCCTGATCATGTTCCCTCTGAAGCGCGGACCCTTGTTTGCTGCTAACCGGGCGAGAGGTAATTAGGTCCGGCTACACAAAGGGCCCCACACTATGAGAGCAGACTGGATGACTCATTAGGAGATAAGAGATAAGATTAAGCTTAGGTATCTTCAGACCTCTGCTGTTCACCTGCCTGCTGGAACACACAGCCAGGCAGGTGATCCCTTCCCATATCTCCATGGCTCCACGGTTACCTGACCCAGAAGAGAAGGTTAGACTCCCTTGAGGCGACTAATGGATGTTAAAGGAAGTGAAGGCCAGGCAGAGTTGAATTTTAATGTGGGTAGTGATGTCCAGGGTGTTTAGTACTAATTTCAATTTTTCTCAGTACAGAGTTTGTTAATTTGCTAGATTTATTTAAAGTACAGAGGGGTAGACAATCGGGTTAGAAGACCTGAAAAGATTTTGTTTTGTTTTAAAAAAACTTTGACAGATAGACAGACAGAGATATGCTGTAATGTGTCACAGCATGAATAAAGAATGGAACCTGTTAAGTCTTCCGCAGAACAAAGCAATTTTTAGGAGTGACAGAAAACTGTTTTTATCTACATAATTAACCATATTGTGTAAAGGCGTTGTGTGTGACCACACACATATAGCATCCGAATAAGCAGAAAATACTTACATTGAAATTTTTTAAAAGGCTTTGACAGTTTTTTTTTCTTAAAAAGTAATCCTCCACATAATGGAGTTTCACAGTTTTGATTACAGTTGCAGGAGAAACTTTGTGAACTCTTTCTGAATTCTTTGTTGATTACACAGAAAATGGGGTCTGAACCTTAACTAGCTCATAATTATGGACAAACACAATCTTGCTAAATTAATAACAGACTGTTGTAATTTTCAGATTTTAACTAAAGAAGAGTTATTCACAGTGCAAGCTAGAAAAAGTAAACCCCCCTTAAAATTTAGTAACGTAGATTCCCTTTAGCAGCAACAAATCGACTAAACATCACATCAACACATTCTGCATATGTGAGGTTAATTTGTAATTTCTATAAATACAGTATTATTTACATTTTCACAAACAATAAAGTAAAAATAATAAAAAAGTGCAACTAAAGCAAAAATAATAAAGTATAAAGTAAATGAACATAAAAATGTGTTTAGAAAATGTGGTCTGTTAAAGTTTGACATATGGTTCACAAACCATAAAGTAAAATGAACTAAAATGACGTGGGTTCCACTGAAAGCCATTAAAGAAGCTACAAAAACTGTATTTAAAGCTGGTGTTTACTGGTGTTGTCTATGAAATATAAGAACTGAAAATTTGCACAATATTTGTTAAGTTCTGTACCCTTGTGCACACAAAGTGACATGTTAAAATAAAAAAAAAAGAATAAAATTTAAAAAATTAAAACTTCTATCTAACAACATGACAGGCAACTAGACAAAAGAGGATCTCTAGTTTTCTACAAACCCCCTCACCAACCCTCTATCTATCTCTAAGGCATACTACCCAGGTTTGCCTCATTTAAACTGTCTTCACATTGGCAGATTTGACAAGCAAGCAAAATGGCCAGGTTCCTCTCTCTCACCCACTGCTGAGAGGAGACTAAATGAACCGCCCGTCAAAAGTCAGTCAGACCAAACTGTCAGGCCAGGCACGACGCTCTAGCTTGGCATGTACACCCAGGGTCCATCATACAGCGTCATTCCAAGAGGAAGTAATGAGGGAAGAAGGGCTAATGAACACACTGAATGGAAAGTACAAGGAGGGTCACGTTCCAAAGCTGAAACCTCTTTTATTTTTAAGGGCCTAAGGAGAACAAAAAAATCATTGTTTCGCTCGGTATGGGTAGCTGAAAAGAAAAATTTCACTATGTGCCTGTAGAATCTACAATGTTATTAAAATGTTGATAATAAAATGATTCTGAATAACTATGGTATTGCCTCTTTTATATGTCTAAATTTTGGTATAAATAATAAGCATATATACCAAACCAGTAATAAAAAAACAAGCAATAGAATGTGATGTAGATAGCATCTTGCTTCCATTTAAGGCACACATAAACAGGACTGCTATCACTATGGGCAACAAACCTCAGGAGGTCATTGGCTCTGTTTAAACCGGTTGAAGATGTGATGACTTGAAATCTAATTATCAAGTTGAAAGGCTTGTTCTCAGTTTAAGGATGGACTACTGAAAACTAGGCTTTTTTAACACTTAGGCTTACAGAGGCAAAATAGAGTCATATCCAGCTTTATACCCTGTTGTTTCGAATTCTGCTGTGTGCTGTATGTGTGTATTATGACAAGCAAATGTCCTCTGAGAATCAATAATGATGCATTCTATACAACATCCTTTTTCCATCCTATATTCTATCCCATCCTATCCTATTCTATTTATTCCTGTTTATTAATGGCTTTTGGCATTATCGTATGAGAAAGTTAGTGCTTTGGCATTATAAATATTTCCTGTCTGCAAACACAGATAAAGATAGAAACAGAACTATCAAAAGGGACAGGATAATGAGGGTATAAAAATATTCACTTCACTGTTTCTATCAGTGCAATGACTTTCTTTGGCAGCGCTTATTTTTTCCTTTTTGCATTTTTTTGCTTAGTGCATGAACCGTAACTAAAATGATTACATACATGATCAGAAGAGAAGCTCAGAATTCATTTTGTCATGATTTGATATGATGAACTTAACTAGATTGTTTCACTGCAAACAGTGCTTCAAAAAGGCTGCATTTTCAAAGACATATTGCATACTTCTCTGTTCACAGTCTCCACCCAAACTGTTCTCTTCCACCCCTAACCAGCACTCAGCAATCTACCAGTGCATTGACTCTCTTACTCATGTGGGCTATAAAACACACTGTTAAAGTGACATATAATTACCCAGGCTCTTATGAATAATTAAGCCACTGCTGCTTATTATGTGTGAATGCATGAGGATGTCAGGTGATCAATAATGAGAAAGGATAGGCAGTACATATGAAATGCCTAACATGAGTCCTGTCCAGTCTCTGATCAAATATACAGCACAAAGTGACTAGTGGTGAACAAATCGATCTGTCAATACTGATGGTGCATTTAGGTAATCGATTCTCCCATAAAAGTATTGATTCCAAGTGTTAATGTGTATTATAAAGTGTATTATATGGGTTGGCAAGAAGTGTTGGTAAGTAACTAGGGTAGAGTGCCATGTATTTAAATAAAAATGATGTTGATCATGTTCTGTTATCCTTTATCAATTGTTTTATTCTTTATCAAAATCATATATCATAATGTCTGGCACTGCTTCAAAATGATGATTGTTCAGATATTTGATGAGATCTGTTTTTCAGGTATAAATTGTCAGCAAAATCATTTTTTAAATTCTTTGCTTTTAAATTACAAATAAAATCCCTCCAAAACATTTTATCCCACAATTGTTTTACTTGTTCACCGATTTTACTTGTTTGTGCCACTCGTCACCTGTTGAATCTTCTCTCACAAAAGACACAGCAACAGACACAGAAACATGAGAACAAAATAAGGCACGCTTACAGAATAAGCACAAGACACTGAATGTAGGAGGAGTGTGCGATAGATTGTGGCATAAACACAATGCTCGGCCCTTTTAAATGAAAATCCAATTTCCAAAAGGCTCACAGAGTTTATGGGGGAAAAAAGCACACAGAAAAAGAGAGGCCAAAATTGGCCAGCGAACTGAGAATACTCACACAGATGATCTGTAGAGAAAAAAGCATTGCAAATCCTAAGGGCCCGGAGAGAGACAATGATCTTCAATTACCAGCTGCTCTGTTCCCAATTTCAGACAAGAGAAAAAAAGGAATGGGAGTAAAGAGAAAGAGGTTGAGCCGAGGATGGCATCGGGAGAAAAAATGGGGGAAAAAAGCAGGAGATTGTTAAATAGGAAATGAGACAGATGGAAAGATTGGCTGATGGTGAAAAAACAATGTGCACAAAAAAAACTGATAAAGAGAGATAGAATACAGCATGCGCAAATAAAGCAGGAACAAAGGTGAGAAACGGGATGGATGGAATAATTTCTAATTTATTCTATTAGATGGCAAGGGACCGTCTTTCTTTTTCCCTCTTACATCCACATCCATTTCTTGTTGCTTTGCAGTTGATGCTCTGTCTGCAGATCATATCATCTGTAAACACACTGTTCCACTGTCTGTGCTCTGAGCTCTCCTTTCCCCTCATCTGTCCACCATTTTAAAGAATGCAAAATAAGTAAACAATCCATAAAGGCTAAAAGGCCTCGCTGACAATGAGAACGCATGTCTGCTCCCCGTTCTCTTTTTTAAAATCTCACTGGCAGAGAGAGTGTCTGGAAATCTGTCACCTGGTTGATTCACTGTAACCTCTATAAAGAATACCTGTTCTTGGTAAACTCCCTATAAGAATATTTGCATAAATACATATGATTGAATAAAAAGATTTTATTAATTCACCTGAATACCTAAAAAAAACTAAATAAAAATAAAGCACAAGGAATGATTTATGTATACAGTACAAAGCAAAGCAGCTCACTGTTAAAGGCTGTTGTATTATCTACCATGTTCTCTCTGTACCATATATGCTGCATACAGGAGATAACCCCTCACTCACAAGCATATGTCACCACCAACTAGCAACATGTCATGCTAATGCTGAAGTAAATTAACCTTCTCTAATATATTGTATAAAACAGGCAGATATATTTCTCACACGGATATTGAATTTTTATTGCTTTCCTATATGATCCAGAGCTGGTTTGTCAAGCATTTTTATAAAGTGTTAGCAATTTACTGTGTTTGCATTAGCAGAGCAAAGGCGATACTTGCCCAGCACAGCAGCTGTCACAACCCTAATTGGAGTTTTGCTATCTTTCAGCAGAATTCACAATGCACTTATTATATTTCCTATTTTTTAAATTGAGGCTCTATCTCTGAGCTTCCGAGCTGGGAAGTGTTGTTGATGGTCGGATTTGTATCAGAAGTGTAGCGTTCTGAAACCTAAGATCTGAAGCTGCTTTAGAACCCGTTTTATAAATGCCTTGAGTCATTACTGCTCTCATTAAATCAGAAAAACTACTTTGAGATACTGGATATGATTACACATCAGATGAAGTGCAGCAATTATTTATTTCTTTGTTTCCCCCCACAAGGGAACAAACATTGTTTAAGATTCTTCAGCAACTGTCATGTTTTAGACAATCTCGCTACGCTGGCTTGAAAGAGGAGCCGGAGGGCTTCCTTGAATTGAAGCCCTGCAAGTAAACTGCTTTAATTACACACACGCTCACCATCAATGTCTGTTTTCCCTACTTATTCTCCTTATTTTCTGTGTCTTTGTCCATATACCGCACAGCAGTCTCATAATTACTATAGGAAAGATACTTATTTCCACTGCGTTACCACTTATTCCTTTCTGTTTCCTGTTAATTCTACTCTTGGCTAAGCTCCCAACATCTTATTCATCTCTTGCTCTCTTTCTCACTCTCTTTCTAGAACAGGTGGGCATAGAGAAAAAGAAATTGATTCTTCTTCATTTGGGTAAACGAAACAGGAATCAATCCCCTCTGTTTAGGCTTCAGATCCACTTTCCTCCCTCTGTATGTACATCTGGAGACTGGCAGAGAGCTCTGAGTGCTGGCAGCGCCTCACAGCTGATGCCATTCTCTGCCCAGGCACATTCTCAGAGGAATCCACCAATCAGAGCTCAGCTCACTCCACTCTGACATCAGACAAACCTCATGTAGGAATGACAATGAGATTCTGCTCTCTACGCTGACTATTAGCTTGGCATTAGACTTCTCATTGCAACATTCAATATTATTAGTATGTTCTTTGAGGTTCCATTGGCCATGTTTCCCAGTGTTAGCATTGCGTTATCCTTTAATGCATCCTAACGCATCAAAAATGTTGACATCAAAGTCTGGATTGCAAAATACTATCCCATCAGACGAAATTACACAAATCAATATGATTTTAACTGCATTTAAAATGTGTCAGAATTGCCTTGAAGTTCAAAAGCTCATGTAAACTAACTCTTAATCTTGCTCCGAGCAATGACTACATAATTATTTATATGCTGTTAGTTTAAATTCAGTTTTTTTTTATTTTGTTTCCCATAGTGTAAATCATAATGCTGCAATTTTTTAAAAGGCCTGAGACCGACCAGAGCTCGTCTAGACCGACCAAGTCTAGTACACTTTTTATAGAAATACAAGGCATTTCTCAATGTTATAAAATGACTGCACTTTAAAGGTAGACTACTGCATATATGAATGTGAATGTATCGAACCTTTAGTAAATGGGGCCAGTACATGGCTAGCTGATGGACAATCCCAGCAACCTATCAAAAGTCTATCAATGCCATCTGTCTGTTAAAGGACTTTATTTAAAGAGAGAGGATTTAAATGGCTGGAATGATATAATCAATAAAATCATGCATTTGCAAGCATGCCATGAATCACAGAACTCTGTGTTCCCGTCTCTGTACAAAATGCTACCAAGTGGCCAAGCCTCATCATTTAACTGAGTCATTCTGAAAGAACTGTTTGACTCTAATGAAAAATACAGACTAATACATCACAGGTAATCCATCTTGCAAACAAAGCACTCCACTTGTCCTTCTAATATCAGGTTATACCTCCCGCTGTACAACAATATTGATTCACAGCATTTCAGAACATCTGTGCAGCAAACCATTTAAGTTATACCTAACAAAATGTAATACATACAAAAATGTCTAGCTCGCCCCCATTATTTTTATGGCTGCAGACTGATGAATTGAGACTGTCAAAAGGACAATTCTATCTCTCCCTGTACAGCTGGCATCACAGAGATGGCATTTCTCTTGGACTTCATCTCCATGGTGATGCCAGAACAGGCACCCTAGACTGGCAAGCAGGGCATCGATGGTGTGATGCTGTCTTATTCAGACACTTTCTGTAATGAAACCCTAGAGACTGTATTTCTGTCTGGTTAAATAGATTAATATGCATTTAAAGGAAGCTAATAAACTTTACCAATTATGATTACATGTACACACAACTAAAATAACACTTGAAAATATAAAGAAGAGCCTCGTAAGGGAATTAAAATATAAAGTTATTTGATATAGCTCATTATTATGTTTTGCTATTCAGTGTTCCAAGAAGAGATGCAATTGTTTCTCCCTGGAGGGCATTAGAGATTGTCCAGAATTATAAACAAATCAGCAATAGTGAATAATAATCAGATTGGAGATGTTTAGTCATGTTTATATATCTCAACAATATTATAATCATATTTGTACATGTCTAAAAAAATCAAATAATCATCAAATATTGTGCTTATACAACGCTTACTGACAGCAGAAATCTTCAGTTCAAGTCACCAACACTTGATTTAGACTCTAAATCACTCACATGGCATCATTGCATATGATGTAAGGCTGCACGGTTCAATCAAACAATAATCATGCATCTTAAATATCAAAAGTCCCTTTCAAAGGAGACCTGAAATAAAGTGTTCACAAATGCACTTTCTGATCTTAATCCTATCTGTTTTTATCACACAATAAAATCTTTTGAAAATAAATTTTTCAACTCAATGGTCTTCTAAGAAATGTAATCCCAGATGTGATTCTTTGTGATTGCCAATTTTATATTTTCATTTATTTAATCTCCTTCACCTTGTGTTTTCAAATGCATTTTGTATACATAGAAGCTTGTACTACAGTGCATGTCTTCTGCCCGCAGTTCTGCAGTGTTTACGTACAGTATAGACGTTTTACCATCTTGCTGAGAAAAATAATGAACAGCCAAATGATGTAAACTGAAAGACTGGCTGCTGTAATATTGTCAAGTAAGAGACTCATATTCCTGTCATTACTCCAAATAGGGTTAAATATACATTATTTTAAAGTTGTATTAAAAACCCACCTAGATCAAAAACCTGTTTAAATGGCCATGACACTTATAGAGTATTACATGGCAAGCAATCTGCAGGACAGTCTGTTTGGTTGGTTTCTGCTTGAAGCAATTGGCATGAATTGTACTTTAACTTGTCACTGGAACAGCTGCTGAACTATAATGAACAGTGCATTCACAAAGTAGGTTTCATTTTAAAAATTTCCATTACGATCTCCACTGTGAGGTACAAATGAAATTTTACCATGTTCAAATTGAATTTTGATACGTTAATTAACTTTCTGTAAATGATGACAGTGATGATTTTTACCATTTTTAAAATCGATTTTCTTACAAGCTTTCATTTAGGATATGAGAAATCTACTTTACACTGTTACACAATCTAATTTGTGATCACAACGAAGAAATAAATGGTTTAACAGACGCCTGCAGTCTCAACTTCTATCTCCTCTCCTCCTTTTACAGACTCCTGCTAAGAAATACCCACAGTAACAGTACCTCAAACCTCAACACTACCATCTACCTCAGTTTAAAGAATATTAGGGTTCACATAGGAGCAGGACCAAGAGGCTTATTAGTGCCACACAGCCTCTAACAGCTCATATCTGGTGCGAGAACGGCAGCATGCAATTGTTATTCCTTCACAGCCTTTTCAGTTAATGCAGTTATGGAGCTGAAATACACTAACCCCCTTCACCACACACACAAGCGCGCACACTCCCATCTGAGAATTAAGCTGGCTTTGAAAGAGATGAGTCCCTGTTGATAGAGACAGCCCTCGTGATAACTGTGTGCTTCGACATCCAGCTTAATGAAACTCCTGAGATTTCCATCAGTCTTTTTACTCTATTTTTTTCTTCCTCTCTCTTTCGTTCTCTCGCTTACTCTACCCGCCCATCTCGCTGACTCCATCTCTCTTTTTTGCTGCATATCTCTTACTTCAAATGTGTCTCTGTCTTCCACTCCCACCTCTCTCTCTTTCTTTCTGTATAATGTTTTTGGCTCATGGTATATTGGCAGTCTTGAGCCCCGGCGCTGATCAGCCTCATTCTATTCTCATGAAATAGTAGCGCGCTGTACCCTTGAGCCTAGCCACAGTGTTTGGATGCTTGCAAAATGAAAGAAGTCGGCTCACATGGCGTGAAATGAAAGAAAAGAATAAGCTTATGTATGCGAGAGAAATACTGCAGAATACAGAGCTGTTCTGCATGATGAAGATGAGGGATGGAGGGGGGTGGAGGGAGGATGGAGGGGAAGGAAGGGGGGGTCTACTGGACCAAAAAATGGTAAATGATGCAATAATTCTATGCTCTGACAAAATCATTTTCATAATCAGTATTTGTCCTATTTTCTAGTATCCAATAACTAAACAGCTTTAAAACAAGATACGTTTATGTGAGAAACAAAACTGTGTGTAAGATAAGTCTTGTTTTGAAATATATCTTGAATTAAGCTAATTTTTCCTAGCAATTGCTAAATTGTATTTTTCTTGCTTTAAGCATAAACAGCACTGTGTTTTGTTACACTTGCTTAAATAATGAAAAATTTGAAAAGTTGAAGACACAATTATGCTTCTCCAGTAAATGGACAATGCTATAAGGATGTAAAGATATATTTATATAGATAAATTTGCATCTAAATAATACAGAAATGTATAAGAAAATATTTATATATATAAATGCTGTCTTAAAGTGTCTACTCTAAATGTTGTGTAATTAGATGAATATTGTCCATAATTGTACAATACATTTATTTTGCCACTAAATTGATGTGCTGTTTCGTTGTATTTTTTTAGTTTCAAATAATTTGATTAAATCTGCACGTGACAACAGAGTGAAGTTAGTTCATATAAATGTAGCTACTTTACTCAGTAGGTTTAAATGGTACATTCAACTTCCTGCTGCTAACTGCCAGATATGTTTTGCCATGTGGTTAGTGTAGCTGATTCCCTCTTCCTAGATTTGAGACAGAGAGACGTGTCCAGACATGAGGGATTGAGGTGTCACAGTATATCACTCCTGAATAAAAAGTGCCCTGTTCTTCTAACAATGTTATGTACTGTTATTTATTTATGGGTGTGAATCAATGCAGTCATGTAAGGGCCATTATTTTACATGGATTTAATGACACACTAATAAATTTGTACTACATGTTATCATATTATTTTGCTTAAAGTTGAATAGTATGATTTTTTCACATAATTTTATGTTTTCTCGTACAATATTGTTTTAGCTGAACTTTATTGAAATTGAAATATACTCAAGCACTTTGAAGAAACCTGACAAAATTATGTCCTATTAAATTTACCCCTGTCAAGTAAACTGAATTTAGTTAGCTGCTACTGAGCAACAATGCACATAAGCAAGTTAAATGTATTTTATTTTACCATCATATAGTGTGTAATGTAGCATGATGGCAGGAGGTGTAAGGAAAATAAAAAAATAAAAAACCTCAAGGAGATCTGAGGTTACCAGGTTAAGAATATGTGCAATATACTTTAAACACACACTGAGTGCACCATGTGCAGTCCCAGGATTTAAAACGCTTTCATTCACTTCACTGGCACTTAATATTTGTTTTTTAAAGTTAAACATAGTATAGTATTTCTTTTCCTTTTTTATAACAGCTGCAATATAGTATTTATGTACCTGTCCTCAGCCCAAGCACAGGTCTTCTCTGTGGTAACCTTGAAAACTGAAACTCTTCTAAATCCCAGCATAACAGATCATCAGACACTAACAAGTCAACACCTTTCATATCTTCCTCAATGACACTCAAAATAACACCTAATTTTAACATAACACCTAATTTCAACATAACACCTAACTTTTAACTTTTCCAATCCAGTCCCGTGACTGGAAACATGCAAAACATGCTGGGAACTGAAAATCCCCTGCCCAGTTTTATCAATGTTACATTAATGCCAACAGACTTTTTTATGTTATGCCAATGCAAATGGATTAATTAAACTTCTGATTTGAAAAATTAAATATATGCACAACGGAAGGAATTTTTGACAAAATGTTCACAAAATATCACTCATTTTAATTAAGTAAATTGAGCAAGTTGTACAAATCTTTTTTTTTTTGAGATTGTAAGCCATTTGTGGGTTGATTTCCCAGAAAAATGTAAACACTGAAGCTCTGTGGTGCTGCGAAAACTGTTTGAATATTCTCAACAGTGCAACAATGATTCTGTTTCTGTTTATATGACCAATGGCAAAAGAAAAGAGTTTGGGAAATTTTAAAACAATCACTTTTGAAATTTCCAAGGTGATTCCTTACATACTGTATTACAGAGACCTGTGTGTCTGGATCTTCTACACTGTGTTCCTAATAAAGCAGGTGTGAATTTGAAAATTACTATAGAAACACTACTATTTTCTAGCAGTGAGGTAGCACACAGTACAGACCACAGCAAGTCAGAATAACTATTCAAATGACAGTTTTACTTGATTATGTTTATTTAGTACTAAAGTTCCCTTCACAGATAAAATTGTTTACTGAACAGTTTTTCTCTCTTTCTCTTTCTTATACTTTTTTGGAATTCATTTTTGTTTTTATAGTCAGGAGATGTTGAGATTAAATTGTGTGCTTAATTTTCCTAATATTATAGCATGGGGGAAATTTACAGTGTTAAGCCTGTGATTGAGTTCAGAAATTTGGAGAGCAGGGCTCAGAACTGTTCTGCATTGCTCTGCACAGGCTCATATATATCAATGCAGCCTGGCTTCTAATGCAAATGGCCCAAAGGTCGATATTGCTGCGCTTGCTTTCCTTGACATCTTCCCATTTCCTCCCTCAGTAACAGGGCGTGTTGCATTTGAAATACAAATCACACAATACAAGAGAAGGTGTGCTGAGTGGAAAAGCTCTCTCTTTTTCCCATTTACACTATTGATTTTCAAAATCAAAACACCCTGCCTTAAGCAATGTTAAGACAGGCAGAATCATTAAAAGCTGTGTCTTTTCTGCGAGTCAGTGAGTCTAAAGGTTTTTATACACTGTGTTGTATGTGAGAATGGGATGGAGCTTGAAACTAGGGATCACAATTAGCACCTATATACACAGTATAACAGTAAGAATAACAGTAAAGTTAACACTTTACTACTACAAAACCGGCACCATTTATGTCCCTCATAAACTTACTGTGTTATTGTAAAAGTTGGCACCAGGTTTTCTCATTTTGAGTTAACAGACATTTTTCCAAACACATCCACAGAAATGCAATAACCGTTGTGTTTCTAATTTCTTCTCTGCTTTATTAGCAAATATGGACATTTTGATGCAATGCATGGAAATTATAACATTTGTCTTAAATCTAAATTGAGGTGAGGCATCCTCTTGGTCTTAGGTTCCCCTTATAGCACACTAGGCTAAACATACTGTATGCTGGAGAGCGCTATGTGGTGGGTGATGAAATTGATAAAGTGGAATATGGTTTTGCCTCCAAAGCAAACAGATGGAATAATATTAATCTATAGAATGTGCCTGTTGGAGTAATTTCCCAAAGGGTAAGATGATATTATTTCATTCATCTTCAGGGCACAGTTACACAATACAATATGATGATATACCATGACCGCAACATAGGTAGGATGTAGCTGCATAACTCAAACACTTCTTTCACCCCCTGGTTTTATCTTTTTTTTCTCTCTCTTGCTTTAAAACTCACTCTCATCTTCTTTTTCTTAGTCCTCTTTGGGTTCTAACTTTGGTCCAATATATGTGTGTAACTGTAGGAAATATTGTGTATCTGTTACAGTACATAGAGTCTGAGGGCATCTTAAGCAGGGACATGTTATGGCACTCCTGAACAAAATGAATCACAACTGAATGGATCGAAGTGCCAGAAATTGCTGACATTATGAAGCATGGTGTGCTGCTGGCAAGTAAATCTCACAGACCTCGAAATAAATGATCAACTACAAATGACCAACCTACAGAAACAAACCCACCCACCATTACTCTCTTCCTCTCTCTCTCTGTCTCTCTCTTACTCTCAATTAATCAGTCAGTCAGTCAGTCAGACACATATTTAGAAGCACATCTGTTCTAGAGGCCTTGCAGATGTTTTGCATCTTGCTGTACATTTTGATATAGTTGCAGGTTTTATATTATGCTGAGGGTCTCTGTTTACAAGCTTTAAGGGAGATTTTCATCATAACACAAACATGAAATATGGTGGTCTCTTCTGAGCAGAAATTCATTTACTAACAGATAGCCTTACTGATAAAAAAACCTTTTCTGAACATACAACTCTTTCTTACTTATGCATGATAAAGCAGGAATCTCAATGCAGACCTCTGAAAATACTAAAACCATGTTTGTCTTATTGTAGGGGACAAGAAAATATGTTATATTATATACCATAATGCTGCAGTGGATTCATTTGGTCAAAGTACAAAACAAAGAAAGTATTCCAGAAGTCTTTGTATGGTGGCCTGTGAATTTCTCTTTTAATTTAAAGTCTGTAACTCACTGTGAGATGAGTGCGGTAATGAGCCACAATTCTAAGAACTAAATGAGGTAATGTGACAAAAACTTGTAACAGGTATGATGAGCTTAAAAGTCAATCTCTAATAATGTCATAAAATGTTATATTACAGCAATTAAAGAACCTGTGGTTATCACAGCCTTTTTACTGTGGGTTTCATCATAATTTGAGCTCCAAACTGATTTTCTGGAGGCAAAACCTTCAGTAACTGCTGACCACAGTAATAGCTTTGTAATTGATAATGTCAAATGATCATCCAATTTTCACTTTTTTCACTTCCAAACCACCATTTTGTGCATTCATTAGTGTGGAGAGCTTTCCATACTTTCACAAGAATATAAAAGGTCACGCTACATAATGTCAGCCAGAGTGCGTGAGATTCAGAAAGCCAGTGTTTTTTAAGTACTGTGTGGAAGTCATTGGAGTAAAAGCAGGCAGGGCTTGCCTACAACAGACTGTGTCTGATTGACTGTGATCTGCAGGCCATCTTTCATGTGCTTTGAAGGCAGTGGGAGGGGCCTAACTACCTACCCCAACATACAGAGCAAGGCTGAGTGAAACTGATATGATGGGCTTCCCCTTTCTAACCCAACAGCTCTACTTTTCTTCTCCTTTCCTATTGTCTCTTTTCTTTTCCTTACTTTTTCATTACTCCTTTTTTCTGTTGTCCTTCTCTTTCACATGCAGCTCTTTATCTTTTATCTCTGCTAAATCTTTAATCTGCAGGCACTTGTTTTTATCTCCTTACAGCTAATCTGTGCAAATACACAGTCTAAGAAAAAGGGTGCATTTTACAACACAATCCAAAACAATGTATGATTTTTTGTGCAATTTTGTCTCACCATCCGTTTTTTAGCTTGTCTTCTCATAAACTGTCTTTTCTTTAGTGCTCCTTTCCCCAGTCTGCATTTTTACCTTATGTTTGATTAAATAAGAGGTAGGAATGGGAGAACAAGGCCCTGTGGAGAGCCAGGTGCACAATTATTAACCTCTCTGTCGGATGAATGTCTATTTCACCACAGGCCTGCTGAGAAGATCAGCGAAGGTGGAAGTCCAGACCAAACACAGGCCAAAAAAGGAGAGAGAAACATTATTCTCGCTGCTGTGTTCCCACCCTTATAAATACAAACACACACACACAAACAGCATGAATACACATGAATCCTTATATTATATTCCTAGCAACATATGAAATTGTAAAAAATACACTAACATCAAAGACAAATTTATATTTAAGCAACAGTCCTTTAACTTAACATGATATGTGCAAAGTCTGATGCCAACAAAACTCTCAAAGGTATTTCTTACAGATTTGCTTAATTATGCTGCAGATTTTATAAAATAAGAATTTGTAGAGATTTTAACTTTTTGTCTTCCTAAGAGCCTTAGAGTCAAAAGGTTCTGTTTGCTTTCTTTTTCACACCTCTTATCAAATTCCTGAACCAAACACACTCATGATATAATTATTCATGTCAGCTGCACATTGGAAAACCACGTCCCTATACAAAAAGCCACTTAAACTAAACTTCTGTTCCCTTTCAGGAACTCGAGCGGCGACACACAGCCTATGTGTAGTTTGCCTGGGAGCGAAGCATGCTCAGTCAGCTCTTGAGGGGACTGACTGTGCGCATTACGAGCGTTTGCCTCTACGCACGCTTCGCTCTCGGGGGGCTCTCTTTGAGGAGGGAGCCTTTATTAGCGTTCCTCACGGTGCGGGTGCTGAGGCAGAGGCAGAGCGGGGCTTGCATTCGTGGGGTTCGCAAATGGACCTAACGAAAGGAATTGAGACGGGCGCTGCCTTCTCTATTTCCTCGTCCGTTAGCTCCGCTCTCTCTCTGGGTTCAGAAGCCCGCAGTGCGGTTACTTCTCCCCGGGGGGAGGGCTCTTCTCTTCGCCTCTCCTCCACTGACGAATTGGAGCTAGAGAGCGTTGATACTGCGAATGTGTCCCCTAAGTATGAGGAGCTAGTGGAGGTTATTACTAGAGCAGTGTCCAAGCTCAATATTAGCTGACCCGCCGAACAGCAGGCTGGTATTAAGAAAAGTTTGTTAGACAAACAGTTTCTTCGTAGCCAGCCTGCACCTCCACGCAGGAGCCTTCACTTTTTTGATGATTTACATTTGGAAATTTCAAGATCATGGGGAAAGCCATTTTCAGCTCGTATATATAGCCCTGCTGCTAATATTTATGGTAATGTGGCAGGG
>JBAJNP010005309.1:0-29556 GCA_036877545.1 Yasuhikotakia modesta
ATGGAAGTGAAGCTGCTCTGAATGTATATTGAATAAATATGAATACAAAACTGAGTGTTAATTCATTCTAAACAGAATACAATTATGTAATTGATTGACAAACTGGTTAACAGTGAAGATTATTATTAAGGATTAAACAAATAATACAGAACAACTTCTTTACAGTAAACTCGATTACAATCACAAGCTATTTTCATGTAGAACAGTGGGACACTAAATTAACTCTGTTTTGGTGCTGTGGTCCAAAAGTGTTGTTCCCCTAGACTGGGTTTCCTGAAGATCCGTCCGACAGCCTCTCCTGTATCCTGGGGAAGAAAGCGTGTCGTATCAACACTTTGAAATAAATCTGAGACGTTACTCTCGTGTTTCATATTGTTATCTGTGCTAAGCGCTAAATCAGTGGATGTTGCTAACATTTGTCATTGCCAACGCTAGCCGCACACACATCAAAACAAATATGTTCTCATTTTAACTATTAAAAACACAATCTAATCTAACGATGTAATACTTACAGCTTGTGATGATTGTTGATCTTGATGTGGAGCATCAGACGCTGAGAGACGCGGCAGGTTTGTAAAACGAGCGTCTATGTAAACTATGTTTTCTGTGACGTTTCATTTTCGTGAGGAGGGGGTGAGTGAGAGGAAACTAACGTAAGATTCCCGAGGTTTCCACCTTGAGCCGTTTTCATTCACTCATTTTTAAAACAAATTTATATAGTTTAGAGTTGTTCAAAATGTCTGGAACTTTTCCTATGTTCTTTTAGGCGGGTATACTGCCATTTTTGATTTTGACTCTAGGTCCCCTTTAAATCAAATCTTTACCCAGAAACTTAGCAGATAAGACCTGTACCTGGGGAAGAGTTGCATGGTTGGCGTCTCTGTTCCAAAGCAGATATCCAACATCACTGCGGGTCAGAACCCCATGGAGTGGGTAAGGCAGAGGTTTGCCCTGCTCATCATTGTGTAATGTACCATTGAAGACATTAGGACTGGCATGCCCAGTCAACAACAGGTTTAATAGAGCCTAATGGAAATAGAGATTCTTTTAAGACAATAAACATTCCAGTGCAATGACAAAGTATTTGCTCTTCTGCAAAGATGCTCTCTATTATTACCTAGTTAATCTAATCTGACTAATTTTAGATCACATGCATATGTTCAGAAATTCTCTTTGCATTCAAATTCTCTTTGTAAGTCAACCAGATTCTCAGGGAGTCAAGCATCCCCCATACAACTATATTGCCCTTAACATATTTACCGTAAGCATGATGCTTTTGCTATGGAAAACAGTATTGACTATACATCAAATATAAAACATAACTTCAGTTTTGATCAGAACATCCTTAAGGATAATTGATGTGTTGTGAACACTGATCTTAATATGATATCAGAAGTGTCTGCAGTTCTTGCAAGGAATGGAATGTTTGGAACTTCCTGGATGAGGTTGTTGTGTCTTTGGAGAAATGTTTGCCAGCTGGACACTTCTTGAAATATTCAACATTAATCAAGGTCAATAATGTAATGAAAGTAATGACTCACTGTGGTTTATAGCCTAAAAACAATAGAAATAGCTAATATTTGAAATCTACATATTTGAACTTTGTGAATGACGTGATATGATTTGTGGGTGTTCCATATCTACAGACAGGTGAAAAAGGTTCCCTGTAGGCCCTTTTTTCTATAACATAAAAAAAATCATCCTTACTTGTCGACACACAAAGTTTCCCAAGCTCAAATGCAAAAGATGAGAGGTGGTCATATCAAAATCTGCTCGTATCCTGAAAAAAATCAAAGAGTATGTTAAAAACACCCTTTATATTGCCTTAACATTAAATATTTTTCATATGGTTTGTATATGTTAAATGTTGTACATTCTGCGACATTCCTACCTGTCAATAGACCTGGAGAAGACAAGGCTATAGAGAAAAAGTATGATTCCATGGCTTCCTTCTCCCCTAAACTACAGATATCAAGATATTGTTTAGTTATTGTTTAAAATAAACACCAGTTTGATTCAGTTAACATTATACTTAAACATGTGCCAGTGTATTTGTTTTTATTAACAATTTAAAATATAAAAAACACACTCAAACACACTAAAAAACCATCAACTCACACACTGGATATGGTCGAATATAAATGCTTTAACATCTTCTTTCTTATAAAAGGTAAAAAGTTGTAGCTGTGAAAAAGAAGTGAAAAACATTAACTGGAAAAAAACTAATTATATGTTGGTTGTAAAGTATACAATATGTTACATAAACACTACATTTACCCTCTCTGTGAAGCTGTCTAGTTTGTAGTCCAGGTGGGGGGTAAAACAGCAGTCTGATGTAACTAAGGAGACAGTAGCTGTCTGCTCCTCACCAGCTGTCCACAAGATGTCAGTCAGAGCGGCTGCCAATGCCCTTCTCTGTTCCTTCTTCCCTATTTCTCTTATACTGCATGAGAGAATGTACTGTGGTATATTTCTTAAAGGAGTAGTTCCCCCCAGAATTACAATTCTGTTACAATTTCAATTAGGGAATCCATGCAACAGTATGCATGGATTCCCTAATGGTTCTTTCCTTAAAGGCCCATTTGCATCAAGAATGGTAAATATAATGATAACTTTATTAGTATCCACACCAATGGACAATAACACTATTTATTTGCTTATTTGAACCTTGTGTGCTGCTGTAAATGTGCAAGCTTTAAAATTTCAATGGATTTGATTGGCTGTTAATGTTCACCATTCTTTTACATTTAGAACCATTTTAAAACTTTCTTTATAGCTATTGTTATATTGTGTAAGCCCCTTAACACTGATCGCTATTTACTTTATGTAAAACAGCAGCCTGGTTGTTCTACTAAAAGTATGTAATTTCACAGTAGAACAACAAGGGTTTTAAAAGACAAGGATGAACAAATGATGGCACATTTTGTATTTAGGTTTTTAGGTTTAAAGTTAGGTTACTAACTTTAAGTCAGTAGAACATCTAAGACCTTAGATAAAAATGTCACCTCTGCATTTTGCACTCTGAGTTCAATGGCCGGTCAAACAGCAAGTATTTAATAACATATGCCTGAACCACCATCTGAACAGCCTGAGCTCCCCCCTGCAAAACAACAGCCAGAAAAAACAGTTATTTGATGCAGGAGTTTTTCCACATTAATAATGAAACACTACAAATGCTACAAAATGTGATGATTCATCCAAAGGCTTTACTGGAACTGTGTGTACCATCTGCTTACACTTTCCATGTATTTCCAATTAACCTGGCATTTCAGTGAAAACAACATGCCAGGTTTCATTAACTTCAACACTATGTGTTGGATATATGACTCCAAGATCAGTTTTGCATGATGCTTTCTGCATGATTTAAAGGAATGCAGGTCTCTGCAAATCTGATAAAACTCAGATGTACTATTCTTGTGCTTTACGCAAAAGTAAGAAAGTTTACTTATGTAATGATATGTAATTGCTTTTGAAAGTTTTTACTGATTGCTCACTTCATAGCATATGACAATTAGCATTTGAGTGTTGCGGTTGAGGACAGCATGCATCTTATCCAAGATTACGCACTCATATATGGATTGTGTGCCTCCCAAATTTCTGCGCACTGATTTGTGAGGCAAAGTTTACACACTGAACAACCATGTATATTCTAGAGTTTATCTTAAACCTTATTCTTAGGTCTAATGTATCTCCAAAAAGCATTTAAACATCTCTGTCTTGTGGTCTTGAGGACAGCTATTTAATGAGAAATTCCTTGATCAAGTGTAAATAAGCAAATTTATTTTAAACAGGATTGTTCTTTACAAAGCTGTCCTGCTTTGTAAAGAGTTATGCCAATGTAATAAGCTAATGGCATGGGCTACACTTCACTAGCTGAGCATAATAGGAAAACATTTTACTCAGCCACCTTACCCTAAACACAGCAATGATCTTTGGTTTAGTAAACCAACCACACATTAATCTCATTATGAAGTAATAAGGTGGCGGGCAGTGACGCAATACATAAGACAATTGAGCTAATCAGTCTGACTGACACATACTGATTCATGACCTCTCTATGAAAAGGAAGAAGCAGTGATCTTCTGAAGGTTGTAACACAAGCCCTCTTGACTTATTTACCTTGCAATTCTGGTAAGTCTGTTACATTTCCACTAATCATGGTTTTAAAGCTGCAATCCATAACATTTGCCACTCTGTAACATGAAATTCCAATTGCTTGTGGAGTTTTGTCCTTAGCATGGACAACAAGTTTAGAATTTCCAAGTGCTGTAGAAACAAGCTACAACAGCTCCACCATTCCAGCACCTACACAAACAATAAACTGGCCAGATCTTTCTGTTAACAATCATGACAAAACCATGCAGATGCTTTCTGTCAAACTGAAATTTCCTATTAAAGGCACCTTAAAATAAAAAAAAGCAACAATACTCACCCTCTCGGCCTCCAGGGCATATGACATGTCAGAGAAAGGCCCCCGAAATTTAAAGAATGTTTTCTTCCACTCATAGTTAAAAATATGAAAGGTGTTCCCAAACAAAATCTTCCTTAAACTCTGCATGAATGTAAAGAAAATTAATCAGAAAAAAGGGCTGTGGATATAGTATAAGCAAAAGTCAGTTTGCTCATGCAACAGCCTCACCACATGGCATTGTGTGGGTGGTACATGTTTTTCTAGGGAGTTTCTAAGATGTTGCTAGAATGTTGTTGATGATTACTTGGGAGTTGTTGCTTATTCTAGGATGAGTGGTTAGTTGCTTATTGGCCAATAATAAGGCAAAATAGCCCCAGGTCTCTGTTATATTGTGGTCCCTAGATACAACTATGATCCCTCATTAATGTAAATATGCATCTCTTCTCAAAATGAATGTAACTATATTCTGTCCTTTTGTATTTGCTGTACACATACAAACACAGCACAAGTCTGTTGGGAGGCACCAGCATCTGGGTCAGATGACAGGGTCATGTTCCACAACTCACCACTGCGAGCTCTGGTGACAGCGGTTGCCCACCTAGACTGGAAGACACTGCCAGGGTTTGAGGTATAGAGTAGGGTGCTGTTAACTGGTTCTTCTGTGCACTCTTTTGGGTTGAGGTTGCAGGTCTGGAGGGGTCTTCACTGTCCTCATCAGCTTTAATCTTCTCAGCTGGTCTCTACATGAATTAGGGAAAATTTGTTGAGATAAAACCCGCTGTTTGTTTCACATGACCTTAAATAATCTAAAATTTAAATAACATAATATGATCCTGAAACAAATACATGCTTTAAGAACATTGTAAAAACATACAGTTGTTACCTATGGAACTGTATGGACCTGACTATTAAAATAATTTATATTAATGAAACCTAATGCAGACTGGTTGATTTAGTAATATTTTAATAATATTTTTAAACAAACATTCAAACAAATATGCACCTTTAGAGTGCATTTTAATATTTAAAAATAATTTTATATAAAGATTATTTATAATAGCCTGGACTGTGGTTACAAGAAATTGTCTGTTCATTAAAACTGTACCTCTCTGCTTTCTCCTTCAAATGTAATTAAATCAATGCTGAGATCTCAAACACACATAATCCAACTACAAATCCAAAGAATGTGACAATTCCAGCTTTATGATTTTTGGGGGTCGACAGCAGAAAACTCACATCCTGGTTTCTCCTCACATCCTCTTGAAGAAGTTCAATGTAGCTCGGTATGGAGGGCTGCAGGTTCCTTGTGGTTTGTAGAAGGTCCTTATAGTCCGTCATGATGGTTCAAGGCGAACAGTGATGCTGTATAAAAAGGTCACTTTCAACCATCCAACTAACAATAACATCTTCCAGCCAATTTAATACCAGACACACAAACCACTACTGGTCCACTGATTGGTTTGGTGAGATGATCGCAGTCACACATAGAAACATGCATTAACTTATCTGATTGGCTGATTACATGCCACGCTGGAGAAATAACAAGATACCTGAGAGCACCGTATCAGTGAACGAAATATCAGACTTAACCCCACAAAAAAACATTGACACACATAAGTGAGGTTAAGTACATTTTCAATCGCAAGACGACTGTTCACATTGGATGGGTCCCTGCGTTCTTGCGTTTTAAAGCAATGCGTCACGAAATGGATAAAACATAGAGGTCTTAAGATGAGTTTTTTTAAAAGCTAAACTGTTTTTGACTTGACACACTGTCCAAAGGGGCCTTTCTATCAACGTCCGTATATGTATGCGCTGACAAACTGCGGGGCTCAAGATTTCTGCGCACCTATTACATTACGAAAGTAAAAGAAAACATAATGTTTAAATAAAAAGCGACTTACTTTAACAATGCATTATTTTCAACTTGCAAGGTATAAACAGTTTATTAACTAAACGCGAACGTTTGAAATGGCTGACAGCTGACATCAGTGCGCGTTGCCGGTGGAGTTAAAAATTGCTCTACATTTATTCAGGTCCACTATCTGCTGGAGAAATTCCATTCAGCTCGCTTGTCGTGTTATCAGTGATCGCCGTCCGTTACAGGTCACAGATCACATAAATGTTTAGCTAACTTGCACTGCTATATTAAACAGGAATACTAGGCTGACTGCCCACAGCACCCCCAGAAACACAAGACAAAAGAATATGTAAGTGGGACAAGCGCAGGACGCGACTGTTTCGCGTTTTGATTGTTGTTCTGTCGTCTTTTCCCTGTCGTGTTGCGTCCCGTTATTGTATTATTAAAGCCATGTCTTTTTGTGTTTTTTTTTGTATTCATGTTGTGTAGTGCACTTTATTAAAGTCTCCACTGCGCATTTCATTTTGCCTAGAAAGCGTAAGACGATATATATGAACGCCCCCTGCACGAAAATTAAAGGATGCTGCTATAATAAAGTTTTTCTGAAGAGCGTAGGCATATACATAAGGCTGCATTGCGAAGAGTTTTTCCCAAACGTTATGTATTAACTAACTAAATAACTATCATAGCTATACTTAACTAAATAGTCTGATATGCACTTTGATGGTACACGCAAATTCTGATATATAAAATTTAAGTTTTAACGCTTGCTTAATCTCTTCCTTAAATAGTTTTCGTAATTATTATCTTACTTTTGGTTACAGTGCCATCTATTGATACATTGTGAACATGACCCAAGATTATTCTACATGTCATTGAGTTATATGATTCATTATTTTTGGCAGTATGTGAATAAGAACTAATATTTATCTCGGCTTAAAATCATACAAAAAACATTATCATATATGTCTGATACTGATTCACATACAGTATAACTCTGATACTGAGTCATAGCTTTAACTCAGGGCTCAATGTGTGAACAGGATGTTATTGTAGATGTGATGACTAAATGATGTTTATCAATTATTAGTGATGTAGAGATTATACGTCATTTGCAGATTGCATTTTTGCAGAGAAAATTGCAAAGGCAAAAAAAAAAACATTTTCAACTTGAACAAGCTCATGACATTGCATATATACACAACAAGTCAAAACAACCGTCAAAACAACCACCAGCTGCATAACAAGAAAAGTGATTCACCTATTTTACCGTTTCCTGGGTGAAGGTGGAGTACCTTTATAGTTTATGTTATTGATTCTATGGTAACACAACAGTGGTTAAGTTATGACATTTGCTTTTCTCACCTTTCAACACATAGTTCCTGGAAGCGAAAACACTTTCTAATACATTCCATATTGGTAAAATGTTCATACAACTAAAGACTCATCAAATCCAAGCAACAGATGCCACAATAGTTTATACAATTTTATTTTAAGCAAAGGCACAGAATTTATAATGTTTTAAATAATGAAAAAAATCCTAGAATCGGTTACTCTATAAGTTATAATTAAACATCAGTATAATATATCTATCCAATACATAATAGTGTTTTTTAAATAAAAGTCTAATATTATATTATTATATAATTTTTAGTGATAAATTAGTGATAAATTGATTTAATGCTAAATTGTTTTAAAACTAATATATTTACAAAATTTCATTGCTCTTTAAAAAATAAGTCATAAGTTGCAATTCAAGATTTAATGAAAAGAACATTTCATTGTTTTCATACAAACAACCGTAATTTCCAAATAATTAATTAAAAACATTTTTGTCCATCTTAATATAAACATATAAGCCATTGGCACAAGGTGAGTGGAAGTCTAGAAACACAGCATAAACGTACAGTATTAATAAAAGTTCGTAATGGAACAGCTCATACTGCTGTTCGTAAGACTCCTATTGAATAGTTCTGGTTGCCATGGTACAATGTTGTGTGCAGTAAAAGGAAGCAGAACAAAAGGCTGATCAGTACATGAGATCTGAAGCTCCTGTTGTAGCATTTGACTCTTTGGCATCCTGAAAGGGGAAGTGGATCCCAGCAAGGCGGATGAGGAAAATGTTGAGGACGTGTATGAGAAAAGTGAAAAAGATCAGCCAGAAGGATCTGTCGAAGTGCTCGGTTTGAGTCTTGTAGACAAAGCTGCCTTCATTGAAGTTGGTGATGATCTCGGTCAAGCGGTGAAGATTGACCTCAGAGGCGAACAGAATGAGGACCAAGCAGCTACAGAAACCTGGCCAGAATAGACAATTTTGGATGTTACTAGGAGGTGAGATCTTGTGAAGCTTGTGAAAGTGAGCACAGGTTGGCGAGCCATCCCTTTATTGCATGCAATGAATAGCAATTGCAACCTCAGCTGGTGGGTTTTGAATCATTTTGTTTCCTAAATCTAATGACCTTACTGCTATTCTAAAGTGTCCTTTTTCAAATTTTGTCTACATATTAAAATATTAATAATAGTTAAAGTGTGTGAGATTGTCTTACAGCTTATCGTGTTCCACAGGTAAAGCCCCAGGGGTCCGTGCAGTGTCTCATATGGGCTTCCAAAGGCATTGTAGAAGAAGAACGCAGAGCAGATGGAGGAGAAGAGGATAAGCACTGCACAGAAGAAGATCACGCTCACATGTAGACTGACTGGAATCACACCCTTCAGGTCAGGAAAAACTAAACAGAAATGAATCACCATCACTGGTGAGGTACTTGGAGGTTTCACTATTATTTTAATAGTTATATATAATATATTATTAATCATATGTTGAAGGTTTAACAATTTGTCAGTGTTTGGGAACTTTGGCACATAATTGAAAATATAAAATATTCATACAATGTGTGAGAGAAAGTTACAAAATGTCAGGAATACAATAAAAATGCTGTACAGTAAAGCATGAGTCTTTGTTGTCTGTTGTGTAGAGTTTTGTTTTAATTAGCATATAAAGTAATTGTCATTTTCATTTTATTATTATAGTTAAAAAGTATGATTACATTTTTTTTTTAATTAAATTTGACTAAGCAAAATTTTATATAAGTAAAATAATAAATCTAAATAAATCTCTGTTAACCGTTACAAATTCCCTAAATGTTTGTGAGTAAAAAGAACTGATGGTGACAATATTCCTTTGTTTAACAAAATTTGGGCCTGTTCCAATCCTCATTAGTCAAGAATGTTCTTGTACATGAAGCTGTGATAAAATTCAAAGCCTCTGCTATAAGACTGCAGCACTAACTACAAGCAGATCCAAAAAAAACTAAATGAAACTATTAGTATTAGTTCCACTAAATCAGATGTTTCTCTGGGCTTATCTAACCTGTTACAAACTTTCATACTTTTTACACTTTCAAGGGGATTTACATAGTTTCAAAATTTTTTCATACCTAACATACCTCATAAAAAGTGTTTCATAACTAACACTGTCCTATTGCGTAGGATAAAATATCAAACACAACTGTAACCTTTAGTGGCATATGCACACACATCATGTAGGACTTTGCTCAGAAATAACTTTTCAAACAATTTAGAAAATTACTGTTTCCTTGAAACACGTCTCTGCATGGGTGAGTAACCAAATAACATTATGTTCATAAAGCTTGAAAACATAAAAGCCTTCAAATACTTTGGTTATAAATTTTCTATTCATATTTATTTTGAACATTTACCGTGTCCTATTTTAATTTGATTGTAATGTGATTTGAATAATAAATAAGCTACTGACATATGTTTTGTTTTTACACTTTAAATGTATAATTTGCAACTCACAAGAAAAATAAAAGGGTCTATCGCCCAGCCCACACTGTTTCATCCCCTTGCCATGGAAAAGTCCGTAGTTCGCCCGTCCGATAAATTTCTCCAGCTCTTCTCCAGTTGCGTTGACTATCTGTGCGCCCGTTTTGCACAGAACAGAAGCCTTCACCCAAAACTGAGTTCCCATCGCAGCCGCCACAACAAGAACACAGCCAAAGCAAAGCACCCCAGCAAGTGAGAATATAATTTTCTTTTGACGACTAGACATTATGTTGACAAGGCAACGAGAGCCCTCGGTAAACTGTCTCAGTAACCAACAGACATACAAACGTTTACGCACAATATGGCAATCTTCCAGTAATCCAGTGTGAAAATGCAACATGTCCAGTTTTCAAAAACGGCCTTGTCTTATTGTTATTGTCTTATTTTTTTTATCAAGCTTTAAAACATTACCCATAATGTTGCGCAGCACATGTATGAAGGGTAATGTTGCTCCCTACAATGTCTTCTCTGGATAATGTTACGCGGGATGGCGTTCACTGAGCTGCGTCTCCAGGTAACCGGTTTGAATTTCTCGCACCAGTGTCTGTGATGACCTTAAGTGTGATTGGTTAGGGGACCGGCTCTCTGCCTGCCTGCATTAATGCAATTTTATTGCGGTAACTTGAAATATCGTGTTTATTATGCGTGAAATAACGTCATTTATGGCCATGTGTCAAGTCTCTATTAATAATGCAATGCTTTAGCTAGCCTTTATTAATGCTACACTATTGTTCACAATGCTGGACATTTCTCAGTGTATTTAATGCTAAAAGAGATTTTGTAAAAGTGTTTCATATAGGAAAATTGTTTAGGTTATTGAAAACACGTTTTATGTGCTATTTTGTGACAACATGCTGCACTCACGCCATGCATTTTAAGGTGTTAACCTGCTATGTATGATAACCTGCTAGTAAAACCTGATTTGATAAGAATACATTTTGAGGAGTGGAAAAAAAAACATTTCCCAACAGGATTTTAAAACAGTATTGTTATATTTAAAATGTACACTGTAGACTTCTGTATAAGGTAACTGTAAACTTTTGTTTCAGAAATTGTTTAGAATTAGAACCTTTAACACACATGTAACAATATTCTGACATTTACAGTATGAAAACAAGATGACCTAACTGTAAGAAAAGTAAAATAACTACTGTATAAATTTCAAATCTTGTTTTAAAACAAAATAAATAGCTTTTTACGTGGGAGTGTCCATGTTGTGACATTATACACAGTTTTCTGTCTCAGCTTTTTTAATAAACTGTGGGTGTCAACTGACTGACAGTCATATTACTACAGACAGTGACTCACACAGCAGTGAGTAAGCACACATTACATCTATTTCACTCATTTCTGGCAATAACAAGGCAACCTAAAAACAAACAAATTGTTTTAATACTATTTTTAGTTTAATAAGTAACAGTGGTTTTACAATGTTATAAACATATCTTCAGCTTTCTTAATTAATCATTTTAGATAAAATAAACACTCTTTGTGAAGATGGTTTACAATTTATGTATAGGTCTAAATAATACTTTCATTAATAAAATAATAAAACTCACAACCATAAAGATTTATACAAACATCTCTAAACAACATTGTACAATCCATCTTTCATTGCTTAAATCCATCTGTCTTTGCTTTATGTTACAGATGGTTTATATTTGCAGGGACAAGCAATTTCATGGTGAAATTGTGCTGATGGAGGCAAAGTTTAAACTTCAGAAGATTTACTCATAAATATTAACATTCATTGTCAACAGTCATTGTTGAAATGCAGGTAAATATGTTTAATATATTAAATATATTTGGAAAAAAAACAATATTTGTTATACTGTTTGTATGTTCAGTTCAGTGTAAAATGATGGGTTAGCAGATGATCCCACTTGGTCTTAGTTGTATTTAATGCCTTGTGCACACTCCACAACTGTAGACTTTCTTCTGTGACAGCACAACACATGATGCGATGGCTAGAGATCAAGCAGTTCTGAAATGTGTTACTGAATCTTTAGGTAGTTGTGGTATGACTTGTTTATGCTCAGGTTAGAAGTCTAGACGCCACAATGATCTATGTCTTCTCAATATGCTCCCTCATTTGCTATGATTGCTAAGCAGCTCTTTATTTTAAAGAAATATTGCATTGAGAAGTAATTCAACATGCTCCCTTTCCCCCTTTTTAGTTGTTTTTTTCTTTACCTTTCTTTATCCTCTTTCCATTGTCTTGCTTTTTTTGATTTTCTTGCTTCTTCTAATTTGCAGTTTATCAAAGAACTGTTCTTTCTGTTACATTTGAAGTAGAATGTGTCAGTGATATTAGTCCATAACTCTCTGTACTTGGTTCCTGGTTCCTTTACGGCACTTTTGATCAGTGTTTGGATCGCTGTGTCTTTTTGAAAAGGCCTTTGTGATCTGATGTCTAACAGAACGACAAATGAAAAAATACAGCAGGGGATCAAAGCACAGGTGCAAGATGGAGAGAAGTAGTGTAGATTCTTTTGCCAGGTACAAACTCTTCTGTAAATTGCAATTGTTGATCAATTCAATCTGTGTAAACGTGTATGGCACCCGTACGGCATGGTATGGAACAAAGCATATCATGTAAGCCAGGGTCACTAACCCAATGTTTCTGAAAGCATGTCGGGCGATTGCTTGGTCCTGTGGGTCAGATTCATGTCGCCTCCAAAGCTGCTTCAAGACCAGGCCATTGGACAGTAGCACAGCCACAGAGGCGTTGAAGAAAATAGCCATGCCCAGAAATACAGATAACGCATGCCAGTGCTTGCCTACCTCAGTTTTCAAATCAGAACACTTCAGCCCAAGTTTGTTTGGAATCTCAGCTTTGATAGGTATGGCCATGTTAGGCACATTTATGAAGAGAACGAGAAACCAGACAACTGCAGACATCAACAGAGCAAAGCCCACCTCTTGCAATCGGAGCAGCTTTGAGCTTTGGGTAATCTGGAGGTACCGTTGAACACTAACGAATGACAGAAAGATGATTGAAGCGTACAGGTTGATGTAGATAAGTGGCCCACTCACTTGGCAGTGGAAGATAAACAAACTCTGAGACTCACTGCCCAGATCTATTGCAATCTTGACAGGTAGGGCAATCATAATGAGAAAGTCAGATATCAGAAGATTTATAAGGTAAACATTGAGGCATTTTTTAGTACTTTGGCTGGTTATGAAGGCCCACAGTGCCACCAGGCTGGTAGACACACCAATCAAAAATATCAGGATGTAAAACGTGGCGAAGGGGACCATGCTGTTTATGACCACACAGCTAATATTTAAGTTCTCCATTTTTGCTCTTTTCTTTTGTAGAAAGAAAAACGTGTTGAGGGAGGATGTGGTAAAGTTTTTCTGAAATGCATGAAAACAAATTCTCCTGTTCTGCTTGCTTGCTATGCATGTAGCAGCAAGTTTATTTCATGTAGAAATCCTGTACAGAGGCAGACAGAGAAAACAATCACATTTATTTGTCGGACTAACAGTACCAGTTGTTGTTGTTTTAGGTTTAAATATATGTTTTAATCCACAGATTTTGTAAAGCCAGTACAACCCCATTTTGGGTCCAGCAACTTATCAGATAAGATCTAACTTGCTGTCTTGTTCATGCTATTTATAAAATGCTTCACAGCACTAACCACAAAATCAATATCATCAATATCCATAAACACCGACATTTGATACAAAGATTAACGTGTATGGTTGTCAAATTAGTCCATACAATGATTCACTAGCTAGTGGCTAACTAGCTGACAAGTAAAATACAATATACAATGTTTGTACTTCATTACATATATGGAAACTAAAACATTCATACTGCATCGGTAGGCTGACATTTGTGTTCAAACATTATTATAGTTTTTAACGTTTTAGCTAAATAACTTCTAAAACTTTCCTTTTTTAATTGTACCTATTTTAAGCACTGTTTGTTATTACATATGCTTATGTGTACAATCTAACAATAGTTCAAATAAACAACTTGTTTAAAAAAAGTTTACACTTCTAAATAAAAAACAGAAACATATAAATCAGCCGTTTAAAACAGAAACTAAACCTCAGCTTAACATTTTGTTCCTCGGAAATCAGCAATTTTGTAACTCATCTTTTAAATCTTGTATCTCAAACATAAAGGAACAGGCACATGGTGTTTAAAGGTATCTTCAGGAAGGGAAAACTTACCACCTGACAGGACAGCCGCCTCCAACAGGCATCAGTTTGTGAGCGTAACAGGAATCAGCTACCTGCAGCTCTCGTGTTAACATCCAAACTACAGCTCTTGAGATACTTCTTAGAGTTCTTAGAGTCGCTCCACTGACTTCACAACATCCTGTTTCCTCTTTTCTTTGGGTTAGGTCTTAATTATATTAGCCATTGGAGAAAAAGCATGCACTACAATTTAGCTCAATGACGCAGCGGAAATGAGAACTTTCCGAATTGTCTGCATGAAGACAGCCACAAACCACACAGGTCCCTTTTCACTAGTTTGCATGTGTTCTCTCGGCTATCATTTCCTGATCTAACAGACAGCAGGCTGCTTTCAGTTTGATGAGCTGAGGATAATAGCTGTTTTGTTAGTAAAAGGTCTCATGCACATTTAAAAGTGTAACAAGAATTTAAACATTTCGGTTACACTGTAACCGAACACTGTAGACACTGTAGCATCAGCCACAGGAAGTTGCTAAAGTATATCTGAAATGGTGCTAAATCACCAGTGACAGATTTCTAAACAGTTTTGGTGTAACCTTCAAAAAAGTCTTTACAGAGGTCTTCATCAACATGACATCTGACAGACCTCAAGACAAAAATGGAAGCCTGAATGGGAACTACAAATCATTAAAAACAAAGACTTTCTGTACATGGTTTCCCACTATCAGCTGCAACAATCACACACTGCAGTTCTTAACCTGGATTTTAAATTAATCATTTGATACATAATTTGAATGTTTTGAATGCCAATCAGAGAGCAGATTCAGGTCATTTGCTTGTTAAATGTGCTTGTTAAAAATATATTTATATTATACACACAAAAATGGACACAGGCACATACATCTTGCATGCAGGTTTAGCTTTTAATGTTTCATTAAAAGTGCAGTGGGATGTTAATGGTTCTTGAATGGCTTGCCTTCACTTGTTTAAAACCAGAGAATGTGAGCAGACTGCTGTGTATAGACACTCGCTGAACAAGCTAGGATTGCTCACGTTAACCAGTGAAACAAAGATAGCTTGCTTTTAAATTTACATTTTAATGTGCCTTTATATGTAAGGGCTCCAAGTTTATTAAAACATTTTAGCTCCACATTTCCTCACCTGTAATGTATGTTGCATGTTCTTGAACATTACAAATGACATTCAGGGTTGAGAGAGTGCTGCGAATAAGTGAAACAATATCTTTGGACTTCATTCTTGATTTGTGGAAACAGTGGAAATTTAGTCTTTTTTGTGACTGTAAACACATTAAATGTCGCATGTGATTTAAGAATGCACACAGTTCTTTGGATCTCTAACAAGTGGTTGAGATAAGTCATGTTATGGTGGGCCAGATAAAGATGATGGTGGGCACAATACAAAATGCTAAATCATTTCATGTTATAGTTGCAATTATAAAACAATGCAATATCTAACCTTCTTATGTTTCACATGTTTAATTAACCTTCTCCTCCAATGGGCTGGCACTCCAGTGCCCCCACTGACCAGACCACACTGAACAAAGTTGAAGAAGAAAATGTGGTCAGCTGACATTAAAGGTTACTGCAAGCACAGGCAATAGATTTTCTTGGGTGATTTCATGTGGTTATGATCATATTTACACTATAAATGATAAATGAAACAAAAACATATTTTTATTTATCTCACATTTGTGTCATCGCAGTCCAAGAGAACAAAAATGAATCCTGCTGTTGATGTAATTTTGCAATTACATGACACTTTCCCGTGTGAGTGTGGACACCTTTGTCTCAACATAGGTCAACATGTTGCTCAGTCTCCATTGCTGTTGATCTTCATTGCATGACGTTGAATCTTTCCTTTTCCTGAGGTTAAGCTGGGCTCTGAAGGCCTTGCAGAAGACAAAGTAAATAAGCGGATCCAAACAAGCATTTAGCACTGAAACCAGCACAGTCAGCTCCTTTAGGATGTAAAACACCTGGGCTAGACAATGTCCCTGCTGGGGTTTGATGAAAGCGTAAGGCAGTCTGACCAGATGATAGGGCACAAAGCACACACAGAAAACCACCACGAGAACCAGCATGTTACGCTTAGACTTGGTGAACTTACGGCTGCTTGATGTGGCTTGTGTGGACAACTGAGCTTGTCTGATCTTTTGTAAAGTCCCCCAGTACAGAAGTATCAGAGAAATCAGCACAGAAACAAAGAGCAGCATGGACATAGTGTGGGTGATTTTGTAAACCACGCTGACCTGTGGACTGTGGAAAGAATCACAGCCAAACACCTCTGGCCTGTGAACACGACCCCAAGAAGTCAGGAGAAATAGGAAGAGGTAGATGGAAGCCATGGCTAACAAGGAAAGCCAAGTTGCTATGGAAATGTGTTGTGCAGTTTGAACCATCTGCAGAGGGTGAGTCTCCAATGACCGAGCAATTTTCAGGTACCTGATGTGGGAATACAGATTTTAATAATGCTATTATAATTCAAATCAATTTACATGTTACTGTCAATGTATAAAAAGTTTTGGCACCAATGCCAAACAAAAATTGTATTGATACAGGTCTTTAAACAGTGGTAATACTATTCAAACTGAGTGCCGATTTATTTTGATACCAGAGTCTTGTCAGACTGACACAAGGTTCTGTTTAAACACTTGCATATTTTTTATTTCTACATAAAACCTATGCAATATATAAAAAATGTGATTATGTGTTGCATCAATTCAGACTACAACAGCTTTGTAATACGATGGGTTCCTTCCCCAGGATAATTGCGCAGCAACTGCGCAGGCCTCATCTGTATGACAATGAATTTAACAGTCATACAGAGAGCGACACTATTGTCTTAATTGTTGTACTAAAAATTGACTACCCTGATTCTAAATGATTCCTATGGTGAATGCTACCTGTTTGGTCTTTATCTTTAAGGCCCACCTCCACACATATTTCTAACCATAGTATGGAGATACGAGGGTAGTAGTTTCACAGTTTCTACTGTGAGAGCTGTAAGTTTCGAATTACATTTCTTGTACAGTTCAAAGGACAATAAGTAGGAGATAGCATTAGATGTTTACCTGTTTGCAGCAATAAAGTCCATGAAGAGAATGCTTGCATACATGTTTAAATAGAAAGCCGTTGCTCCAAAGCTGCAGTAAATGTTGCGCATTATCATCGAATAATTGGCATAATTAGCAATGCGCAACGGCAAACAAAGACAGAGGAAGAAGTCGGCAGCGGCGAGGTTTTTCAGATAGACCGTGACACTGGACTGGTTACGCTGATTGGTGCAGAAATACACACGCATGGTGATGCAATTGAGCACCAGACTGATAAGAAACACGAGTGAGTATGCAAATATGAAAACAGGGTGCGCTGGGACCTTTGAAAATTCACAAGCATCTGGTTTAGTCATGTTCTGTGTTACATCATCCAGAGCAGTGGTGAAGTTGGTCAGATATGTTCTTACAGGAGATGTTCTCAGATTTTGTGTAACTGCTGATTCCATCTGCATCAACAGAGGAGACAGAATAACAGGTGGTGTAACTGTGAAAAGTTAAAAGATGTACAAGCTTTTAAATTATTGGCAAAACATGACTGTTTACAAAGCATACAAGTATGAGTGTAGGAACTATTTAATTCTTTATCACACAAAAGGATATTGTCATCAACCTACAGTCCTGCATGAACAAAACAAAAAACAAAACAATGACGTTCATCTGGAAAAAAGTGAAGTCTCTTTAACAAAGGTCAGATCTGGTCACAAGAGTTTCTTTAAAGGAATATTTCAGTTTTAATGTGAAATATATAACCATGAAATTAAAATTTAGTCTTGGCCCAGAATTTTTCTTAGAAAGTTACAGAATTCTAGCCTAAAATATAAACATCTTAATCTTAAAACATAAATCTTTTAACATTATTTTAGTGTTATTGTTATAACCCTTAGCCTAACACACAGGTTTGTAATTGAAACACATTCTGCATGTATCAGAGTTTCTTTAAGATGCGGATGATGGAACGAAACTATTTTATATAAAAACTATATTAGACTGTTAAATAAAACATTTCTATTGCGCTTGTTTGCAATAGAAATGTTATGTTAAGTATGAGCCTTGTCACATCATATCAGACATCATGGCTCATGTTCAACAACAAGAGATTTATGACAAGAATAATTTTCCAAGCAGATATAAGTCTGAAATCCACTCGTTTACTCATTAATTTACTCATTCATCCACTGAAGTCATTTACAGATGCTCAATTATTCTTTGATGAGAAATTTGTGTACTGTTTACAGTAGTCATTAATTATGCTGTAGAAACTATAGACCCTAACTGACCTAACTATATGTTACGCTGTATATAACGGTATATAAGCAAAAAGATAGTCACAGTGCATGAAATATTGCCAGTCACACACACACACACACATATATATAATACACAATAAATAAGCTTTTATTATTTAACATACCTGATATTCATGTGAACCCAGTCTGGCCACTGAGCTTTAATGTAGGTGTCTGTCCTTTTCATTCACCTCAACTTCCTTATGTATGTTCAAGTAAAGAGGAAATTATTTATGTTAGATGAGTCTAAAAGTATCTGAGAAAAAAATGCAAATCGCTTGTGGTTTAGAGGCGCTTCCTTGACCAAACACTGCATGATACAGAGTGTTTGAGTGGTTTTTTTCTATTTCATACAAATAACAATATACTGTATAAATGTTTTGCTTTTCACTAGTTGTGTGTGTGGTGGGGCTTTGTTAATGGTTACGTTATTCCAACAAATGAATTAATCATTTTAAACTGTACAAACAATCAGTTTAGAAATAACTCTCACAGTGTGTGTTTTCAGAAGTTGAGCTGCAGGTTTGAGAACATCTTGCTATTCACAGAAAACACTTCTGGTCACAGACAGAGAATTGGTTACAGCTCACGTGATGTTATCCCTGATAACCACCATGCCCGCTACAGTGAGCGCTTTTGAGAAAGAAGTAGTCGTTGGATAATAAGCACAAATATCTTTGGAATATTAATTGTCAGACATGTGACGTTAATTATCAGAGATGTGACGTTAATTATCAGAGATGTGACGTTAATTATCAGAGATGTGAAAGTAATTACAAATGTCATGTAATGGTTTGCTGCCATCTAGTGGAATTTTTAATAATGATTCCAAATGAGGCCAAAGGGGCATTTATACGGTGGCCGAGAGAGGTCAACGCGTTGCAAAACAGAAATGCGCCGCACAGCCTCACAACATAAACAAATACAGAAACGCGCCGCAAACACAGAAATGCGCTGCAAACCCTCACAACACAACGGAAATGCTTCAAGGGGGACCCTTAAAAGGTGACAAACCCGAGTCGGACCAGCATGTTGTTCCGTGACTGGGCAGTGGTCTTGCCTGCGAACTAAAAGGTTTTCTTATTTTTCATTTCTTATTTTTCATATTTCTTATTTTTCAAATATCCTTGGATCCTAACTGTCATTTGTACAGCTGCTTTTCAACAATTTGCTTTATAAATTAGCTTGAACTTTTGGGGATTATTAGCCTAAATCTCATGAAGTACTATTAAGATTGCTTATTTGAATTCCACCAGCCACTAAATATTTAACTGACTAATGTAGTACTGATTGCACTAATATAACAATACTGTTTTATATGCTACACTAAAGTAAAAATCTATAAATAAATTGATGTTGTATTTTCATTATATAGTCTTTTATTATGTTTTCTTTTTATATATTAGGATGTGATTAAACAGTTTTAAATGTGTTAGTCTTAAATTTTCTTCAACTTCATGTTTGAGAAATCATATGCAACTAACTATAATGTTCAAGCTTCATTGATGATTAAACCAGGTCAAAATATATTGCAGATTGATAGTGATTTTTATTGTTTATTTTTAGACCCTTTAAGTAATGAAAGAAAGGACATTGGAATACAATATGCTAACTTCAGTCTCCATGTCTTTTTCAGATCAAGATGTTTTGCCCAGAATACCAGAAGGATCCAGTCTGTGAATTGCTTGCATTACATCATCCCTTTACATCATTACATCATTTGTCAGGAAATACTTCTGTTGTAATGTCTGCCACAGAGCTCTGTGGCCTAAAATCCGACCAGATCCTGTGAGTTCATGTTTAATAGCTGCATTTAGTGTCAATGGGTATTGACACATCATAGGTGTGGCGCACTGGGAAATATTTATGGGTTAGGCCTGCATCTGTGAATTCATCTGACACCTGAGCCTGAAGGAAAAAGAGAACTGTGTCATCAGGAATCCAATAATATAATTCTAAACATAAAAACATATCAGCAGTTACAAAAACCAGAAACAGTTTGATAAAGTATTAAAATTTAGATTTATTCACAAAAACTATAGTAATAATAGTACAAAAGCAAAAAAAAAACCAACCAACTAGTATAGGACTGGCACTAATGTTTACCACTTTTAAGGTCTTGATGGTGAGTCTATGCTGTTGATGTAATTTTTCATCTGCTATTAAAATGTAGTTTTTAATAGAACAGATAACTGTACATTTTTGATATAGCTCTAAATTGTGCTACTATTTACCACTGAATAAGTTTATTATTTAACATTATATGTCATGTGCATATGTTTTTGCTTTTGTACATAATAAACACGTGTGGCCATTTTGTAGAAAAGGTGCCAAAAATTGACCCCACAAAAAATCTAATGTCCATCCAGTTTGAGTCCACAATATGGACAATACCTAACCTACAAAAAACAATGTGACTGATTAGTGGTAAACAATATTAAAACAACTAAGCAAATGGCTGTGATATAGATGTCAGCCGTTTGCAGCAGAGGAATATGCAGATGTTAGTCTGCATACAAAAAAAACTACTGTTAGTTTTGCTTGTTCCTCACAGTTTTTCTGAGAGTAATTTCAGCTAACATAACATTAAAATAACGTTTCACTAAAACTTAACACTTAAAATAACGTTTCACACATTTTGTGCTTCATGAGATTACTTAGGCTAACACAATAATCCCCAAAGAGCAAGCATTCATACAATCTGGATTTTAAAATAAACAAAAAAACTCACCTTTTAGTTCAAGTCAAGACCTCTGACCAGTCATGGAACAACATGCTGGTCCTCCTTGAAGCATTTCCGTTGTGTTGTGAGGGTTTGCAGCACGTTTCTGTGCTTGCGGCACGTTTCTGTATTTGTTTGTGTTGTAAGGATTTGTGGCATGTTTATGTATTTGTGTTGTGATGATTTGCAGCACGTTTCTTTATTTGTTTGTGTTGTGAGGCTTTGTGGCGCATTTCTGTTTTTGCAGCGCATTGACCTCTCTCGGCCACCGTACTTTTATATCAAGTATAACTCCTTCCTGTTCAGGAACTCAGTTCAGTCGTTAACAGGTTTAAGGATGCACGCAAGCAAGCAGAGGCGTTCCAACCCTTAATCCAACACATCCAACACATACAAAAACATGTGTAGTAGGATGTATCCATATGTGACAGTTTCCATGTGACAATGCATGTAAATCAGTTTTATTATACACTGAGTTGCTTAATAGGAGTCAATCAAACATAACCAGTCAAACACTTGCCTTATTATAGTAACCCTGTTATTAGACTTGGTTAATGAACAAAGCAAATACAGACAGATACTAGAGGGATGCAGGGTGAAAAATACAACAGTGCAACACAACAGGGGAAAACAATACTAAAGTAAAGTGCAAGGTGCAAGATGAATATTACTTATTTAAACAATTATTTAAACAATCTTGCAAAAACCAACCAATTGAAAATTATTTGTTTAACTTCACATTTATGAGGCAGTTAGGCCCCTGAGCCACTTTTAGAATTATCCCCTCCTTGATCGTCACATGATCTTTGCCAATCATTCTTCTTCCCATGATGAAACTGAGCTCTGAAGGCCTTGCAAAAGATAAAGTATATAAGTGGATCCATACAGGCATTTAACACTGAAAGAAATGTAGTCAGTTCCTTCAGGATACTAAATGCCCGAGACATTGTACAGGCACTGGTGAAAATGTACAGCAGTCTCACCAGATGATAGGGCACAAAGCACACACAGAAAATAACCACTAATATTAGCATGTTACGCTTAGACTTGTTGAACTTTTGGCTACTTGATATAGTCTGTGTAGCTAATTGAGTTTTTCTGACCCTTTGCAAAGTTTTCCAATACAGAATTATCAAAGAAACCAGCACAAAAGTGAAGAGTATGCAGGACACACAGTGGATAATTTTATAGACCAAGCTAAGATGGACACTGTGTAGAGATTCACAGCTAATATATTCTGGGTATTCATTGTTATCCCAGAAAATGTAAAGAAAGGGGATCAAGTAGATGGACCCAACAGCTACCAAGGAGAACCAAGTTGCTATGGAAACTTGGCGGGCAGTTCGAACTGTTTGCAGAGCATTTGTTTCCAATGGCCGGACAATCTTCAGGTACCTGAGGTAAAAGAGTAAAGTCTTTTCTTAATATATTAATACTGTCAAAATAAAATCACATTCTACTATGAGCAAGTTACATTAGTTATTTTTTAATAAGTTATTTAATTCCCATCAAGTTATTCCAACCCTTGAACATTGTTTCTTTCATAAAACACATGATTTTTATTAATATTAATTTTAGTAATAAACTTTTAGTACCAAAAAAAGTAATTTGTGGCACATTTAGTTTATTTTGATTACAGATACTCTTACGATTTAAAGTAAATTCTTACATAACTGCATCTTTGGTTACATTAATCACAATAACAACACATAGGACAAAATTTTTGAAATAGGTTTGTATGTACAAAATCAGTTTTTGGATCTGTAAAATGCAGGTTTACCTGTTTGCAGCAATAAAGTCCATGAAGAGAATGCTTGCATACATGTTTAAATAGAAAGCCGTTGCTCCAAAGCTGCAGTAAATGTTGCGGATTGTCACAGAATTATTGGCATTTTTAGCAATGCGCAACGGCAAACAAAGACAGAGGAAGAAGTCAGCAGCGGCAAGGTTCTTCAGATAGACTGTGACACTGGACTGGTTACGTTGTTTGGTACAGAAATACACACGCATTGTGATGCAATTCAGTCCCAGACTGATAAAAAACACAAGGGAATATGCAAATATGAAAGCAGGGTGCAGTAGGATCTCGCTAATTTCACATTCCCTGTAGTGATCATTTGATGCGTTTGCTTTGATGCTGTTTAGATAAGTGGTGAAGCTGGTTGCAGTCACCGATGATTCCATCTAGATAAGCAGAATAAATATTTCATTTAGTGAACATTTTTAAAGCATTTTGAAACCAGGCTTAATTGTGTAATATATAGAATTTTCAATGTTTGTAATCACTGAAATTAAGTCATGAAATAACTAACCCGGCCTGCTTGAATGGATGTACGCTTGTCACTGAACTGCCACTGTTAGTTTAATGCATGAATACAGAAATATTCTCTTATGTTTACTGAAACTTCCACTCAAGGAATCCACTCAAGTGCTGGAGTATTGTATGCTTGTGTCTTTGTATAGCTATGCATATTGTGGGTGTTACATGTGGGTTTTTAAGATGGGCGCGACGAACTGACGAGCGGTTAACCTAATCGCTAGCATGTCGCCTACGTGAACACTCGTGCCCTATACACCGCACGGCCCCGAGCGTCATGTAGTGGCTCGTGGAATAAACGATACCAGTTTTTTACTAACACACACACAAATTAAACATACATTAAACCAACAACATGAAGCCCCTCCCGCAGACAGTAATTATCCCGACGGTAATCGCACACATGACGTATAACACAGAATTACACATCTAAACATAACACAGACATAAGCACAGGCGGCGTAATGGAAACTCTCGCGACTGGTACATTAATGCAAATAAACATCTCTAATTGCACCACAGTTGCAATCACCCGTCATGCCTCGGGTCACCACAATATTGTCAACTTGTGATTTATCACTTCATTGTTTTTCTCACTTTGTAAGTTGCTTTGGACAAAAGCGTCTGCTAAATGTCTGGATGACTCATTTCACGATAGCAGTTTATAGCTATTCAGAGTTTATAGCTGTGCAATAGTGCAATATCAGATCAGTGACTTGATGCTGCCTCTGTACACGTGTACATATTTTATTTAGCCTCCTTGTCACTTCTCTCAATTCTTCAATTTTATTATTAATTTATTTCAATTTTATTTAGTGTATACTGTACATCCATCTGTTAATGTGTCATTGGAAATGTATAGCATGTTTCTGCATGTTTTTTGATGTAACAGTAAAACTGTAAAAAAAATGGATCAAGATTTTAACAATTCACTTTCCCTGTCTTTCCCTGTCATATGTTTGTTTTCCTCATTGTCATTGAAATACAAGAATCATCTGCAAGGTATTGTATACAGACTTAAACATTATTGCTACTATTCTTTCATTTTATTATAAACACAAGTGTGGAGGATGATGTATGGTGCACAAAACAACAGGAGATTGCACACACACTTAACACTTTTATTGTGAGTAAATGACCCAGGGTCGGTGTTTGAAGACAATGAGGTTTCCCCCAAATCATTACAAACATACTTTTTGTGCCTAAAGCAATGCGTTTTTTAACAAATACAACTATATAGTATAGCATGCTGTGTATAAAATGTTGTCTATGTGAAGCACCATGATAGTCAAAAAAATGTCTGAAGGTATTTCATGTAGAGTGTGTTTCATGTATCTGACTAATGGTACCTGACCATGGTAATGATATCTGACTAATGACTCTATCTTTAGTCAGTGTACCTGACTCTCCCACCTGACTCTCATTGCAGTCTCCACAAAAAAATATTGTTGGCATTTGTTGCTAAGCTTTACTAGATTTTAAAATCCTAAAGCAATAAGGTAGAGATGTGTAATGCCAGATTCATAAAAGAGATGCTAAGAAATGGGATGGCTTCAGAGAATTAAACAAGGTATTGCCATTGTCATTGCCAAGTGACAAGAAATGTGTAACATTAAAAAGACATAATTGGCATGTGGTTACACAAGCACTATATTATAGCCTGTTTTATAACCAAAACTGCTAGTCTAATAGCTGTTTAATAACTTGTAAGTAAAAAAATACGTAAGACATATTTCAAGCAGCATTCAAAATATTATTAGGATACTGTAAATACAATTACAAAAAGTAAAAATTTGCTGTACAGCTAATATTAAAGCTACCTACCTCTTAACCAAACTGTCCTTTGAGCCTTGATCTAGATGTATGTCTTTCTCGTTTACCTCAGCTTCCTTCTGTATAGTCATGCAAAGAGGAAATTGTGGTGAGATGTATGAGAAATGTTAGAGGAGGGTGATGGGTCTGGTGAGTTAATTATTTATTATTTCTAAACAAGACAACAAAGTATCAAAGTGACCTGTACACATTTCATGAATAAATTATTTCAAAACTGGACTAAACCAGCTTGGTTTCATCTGGACTTCATAGAATCAGGACCTCAACAGCTTCTTTTTATGAGAATAGAAAAAGCAGCGGTGTAAAAACAAAGCACAAATACTTATTGTAGTAACTGTGTTTTCTGCTCAAGATGGAATCATTTTAATTGTTACATTATGCACTATTTTTTAAATAGAAAAACAGACTTCTCTTCCCTGAATCCACATACATATATGTTGGATATATTTTCTTTTCTCAGTTACAAGGCCTTTAGTCTGCAGCCAGAGAATTAGGAGGAACTGAAACAGCATTCTAGGTCTAGGTTAAATACTTATTGGCAGACCAATGTGATGGGATAAAACCTCACAGGAAAGGGTTGGTGGGTTTGAAACAGAAATGAAACAACACCTAATAAAGCTGTGAAACATTGTCAGAAACATTTATGTGAAGTGGTGTGAAGAATGCACTGGTATGTGAATGTTTAAGTAAATACTAGTCAAAGGTTTGTTGTGGTGGTACTAGGATGACTAAAGGTTACATAGATGTGACACTAAGTAAATTCCATAGATAAAACTATCAATCCAAACACTGTGTGTTGTTGTATACTGTTTTCCTACCAGAAACCTACGCTCCCTGAAGGATCTATCCCTCTTTTCCTACTCTTTATTGCCCTATTTCATTTAATCCCGTTCTACTGTGGCTTATAATATTCTGAGCAATCTCCAAAACTTGTATTTTGAGCACTTCCAGTGTGTATTTGCCTCTTTGTGTTGACTCGCTGATATATTCCTCACTTGTAAGTGGCTTTGGATAAAAGTGCTAAGTGACTAAATGTAATGTAAATGTAGATTCTATAACAGTTCATAATAATTAAGCAATATCATAAACAGGCAATATCTCACAGGAAATGATAGCTGTAGTAACTCCCAGTGCACACCATCTAATTACTACAGGTGGAATTATATTGATATGTCACTTTATACAGTTATGGCAGTGGATTAGTCATAAAATTATTCACTAAAAATCAACAAAATGTCATGTTTCCATTCTGTTTGCTGTAGTAACTCCTAGTGCACACCATCTAATTACTACAGGTGGAAAATCTTTGATGTGTCACTTTATACAGTTATGGCAGTGGATTATTCATGGAAAATATTCACTAAAAATCAACAAATGACATTTTTCTATTTTGGTGGCTGTAGTAATTAGATGGTGTGCATTGGGAGTTACTACAGCCATCAGAATGTGAAAATGTACATTTGTTGATTTTCAGTGAATATTTTTATGAGCGGTGACAGTATGCACTTTGTCATTTGTTGACGGTCCCTTAAACAGACGGTACCGCAAGTATAAGTGTGAGCTGCTCTGAATCGTTTTATGGATAAAAATCGATAGCGAAAACAAATGTATTGTTTTGGTTTGATACATGGCAATAGTGTGACTGCATGTGAGCCAGATCGCGTTACTAAAGTGATGTTTGCTGTGAAATCCGAATGCGGGCAAATTTGAGATCTAATTAATATCCAGTGAATATTAAACCGGCGGTGAACTTCACCGCGGTTCATGACCGCGCCACAAAACGGGCAAAACATCCCTCGGCCGCTCTACATGATCGGTCACCATAAACTTTATTAACGCCATTTACTCCACAACACCGATTAACCCGCTCACCAACAATCACAACACTGCCACGCGTCAGTTCCGACGTGTGGCACGTTCCCGTTCCGGAGAGAATCTGCAATTGTAAATTTGTTTCGCGAGTGGTGAAAGTGTTTTGTGTCTTGTTAATTTGTTTTCTAAAATGTAAATTTGTCTCGCGCTTTGTAAAAGTTTCACACGTTGTAATGTTGTTTTGCACTTCCCGGCCACCGTAGAAGTTTCCCAGCGATTCCCCCAGCGAACTTCGCAGCATAGCAATTCTCTATAGTGCTGATACAAGGGCTGGCTACCAACTCACATTCTCATGGGACTGTAACAATGAGTTGATAAGCTCTTCTGAACCTCTGAAATAGGCTGACACTTAGACAAGGCTGCCACAATTATCATGGGTTCAGACCGCCATGGACTATTGTGAGCACTTGTGTGACTGCACAGAACAGGAAAATAAAGAGGGAGTAAGACAAGATTACTTCTTAAATGGCACTTTAAAAATTACCTAAGGTAATAATTTTCTGTAAGGCTAATCATATTAAACTTACATTAAATCTAACCACACTGTCCTGTAAGCCTTGATTCAGCTATGTGTCCTTCATATTCACCTCAACCTTTTCTGTAAACATGCAAAGAGGAAACTGTGGTAAGCTTTATGAGAAATGTAGGAGCTTGATGGTGGGTCTGGTGAATTGATGCTTGAACTGTTTTCTATCTTGGTTTAAGCTAAGTGATTACTAGAAAAACATTTCTGAACAAATTTTGTAAGTAAAATGATTGGAGAAATGACAAATAAACTAAACAAACATTTTAAAACTCATCTATTATCTTTAATTTGGGTGAGTGGTTGATCATATAACATACAAATGACCTGTAGATTGTCTGAAAACCACAAGCAAATTTCTCCAGTTCTTTTTCAATTGGGAAAAACATCTTGTTTAGGACAGATGTTGTTTTGGTACAGATAAGTACATGATTGCCATTGTCAAATATACCTAAACTGAGGTAAGGGAGAAAATAGACAGGTTTTAAAAACACCCATTTGAAAATGGTCTAAAATTGGTTCAGTTGTCAACCACAGCCTTGCTCGCAATCAGAGAATGAAGAGGACCAGAGTTCAGTTCATTGGAATCATCACTGAATAGAATGGGTTGAGTTTGTAATATCCACTGTAATGTATACCTGACTCTTTGTTTTGTTTGCTTTAAGAAATCTAATGTATGTTGTTTGGGTAAATAGAAAAATAATGATTATAAGAAGGTGCTAACTAAATCACCTTGTATTTATATTTACTTTTTTGTGTTTGTTACAATTCAGGTGTTATATAAACAGATTACATAACAAAAACATTACTTACAACATACAACTTTTAAGTCAACCTTCAGTCGACCTTCTTGCTTCCATATCTGCATACAAATAAATTTGTGGTTTTGAATCTGAAACTAACTGTCTAATGTTCAATCGTCAATTTGGTTTTCTTTGCTAATTGCAGCCTTGCTAATTTGCTAATTGTTAATGCTCTGTCCAGCGCCTATGGAAGGCCTTTTGTTCTTTTTTTTTACAGAAGACATTTTTTGCAAGAGTGACTTTCTGAAAATTTTGCACATAAAGAAATAGATGATGGGATCCAGACAAACATTAAGGGCGGCTAGGAAGAGTGTGACCTCCTTCATCTGGAAGAGAATGTAACGGTTGTGTATGCTAAAGCTAGCATTGGGTCTTTGGCTGAGTGTGTAGGGCACACGACAAACATGGTAGGGTACAAAGCATAAAATAAACACAGCCAGCAAGCTGAAAATGCTTTGTTTTGACCGCCGTCCTGCCTTACTGCTGTCCTGTTGAACTCTTTTGTAGGAAAGGTACACGTGATAAACTATGGAGGTGTAGCAAAACATTATCAACAGGAAAGCCAACCAGAACACACCAACGTTAAAGTGGGCAGAAATATCATGCCAGTGCTTCCCTAGTGGACTTTTTAGGTTCATGCAGGTAAAGTGTGTAGAAATAAGATGGTTGGTTAATATTGTATTTGGCAACATGCAGATCAGCATAACAATCCAGGCTGAGAGTGCCAGAGTCTTTCCCACTGTAACATGCTGTAGAAATGATGAAATGTTTGAGGTGCTGTGGATGATTTTGAAGTAGCGTTCCAAGCTGATGAGGCTCATAAATGCTATTCCAGTGTACATGCCAAGATAGAAAAG